>BQNB010008542.1:0-89597 GCA_026074375.1 Tanacetum coccineum | reverse complement strand
CTTTACGCGAAGAATAATCAAGTTCTTCGATCCGGAGTATATCATGCCAACCAACATCGCATTGTATGACGGGTCCACTGACCCAGCAGACCATTTGAATCGTCTTGTGGGGGCTGCGAACTCAGGGGAATGGCCCATGCCGGTATGGTGCCGAATGTTTCAACAAACATTGGACGGATCAGCCAGGGGGTGGTTCGAAAGCCTTTCCCCCAATAGCATAGACGAATGGTGGAAATTGAGAGAAGCTTTCACCACTAGATATTCAATCAGGAAGGCGTGTTATAAAGAACCTCACGAAATCACCAAGATAGTGAGGAAAGCCAACAAAACCCTAACGGCATTCAAAGAAAGATGGACGGTGGAGACATGATTCATCATTGGTGTCCTAAAAGTTATGAAGATTTCGTCATTCATGGATTTTGTTAAATCCCCCGAACTAGCTAAGCGTTTTGCTAGTAATGTGCCCAAGACGGTCGATGAAATGATGACACGTTTAGATGAGTTCGTAAGGGCCGAGGAGGCGTACGCCCTTGCGGAATTACCACCAGGAGAATCATGAGACATTCATCGTCGATTGTCTTTTCCGGCAGGGTCACGAGACGTCCACCAGCGATTGACTTTTCCAGCTTCCAGAAGAGACGACCGAGACGGTCGGAACAGCCAGGGAAAAGATTTCTGAAAAGGCGACTATAGAAATTCTTACAAGGCCAGAGACAACTTCAATACAGGAAGACACAAAGATTACAGAGCTCCATACCCCCAAAGGGAGCAAGCAAACAGAACTGTACTGGTACTTTCATTAGATTCATTGACAAAGTGCCCTAAAGAAATAATGGCAACGGAAACGCAACTGCAGTTACCACCACCAAGACCTGTGGCTAATCCGTTAAGGACGGGCGACCCAAACAAATACTGTGATTATCACCAGGACAAGGGTCATCATACAAATGGCTGTATCCAATTAAGAAAGCAACTGGAAATCGCTTTAGAATCGGGAAAGCTGAATCACTTGATGAAAGACCTGAGGCAGAGGGTGGAAAGGAGACAAAACAGAAACCCTCCAGCGCCGAAGGTAATTAACATGGTCGACGTTCACTCTTCTAAAAAGAAGAAACGAAAGGACCGCGAAGCAACGGAGTCTTGGATGAACACCCCCATCTCCTTCCCACCAATTATGACGGATGACGCGTCGGATGAGCCACTGATAATAGAAGCAGAGATTGAAGGATATCTTGTAAGACGGGTCTATGTGGACGAAGGATCATCGGTGGAGGTCATGTTCGAACATTGCTTTGAGAACCTGCCTGCGAAAGTGAAGGCTGGACTCAGGGAAACTAGAACGGATTTGGTGGGTTTTGCAGGGGAGGTAGCAAAACCCTTGGGAAAAATTGACCTGGAAGTATGTTTTGGGAATGAAGGGTTGAGCCGGAGGACATCAATGAAATTCATAGTCATCCGTGCACCATCTCCTTACAATGTAATACTTGGGAGACCAGGCCTGAAGGTATTGCATGCTATCCCGTCAACTATTCATTCAATGATCAAATTTCCAACTCCAAAAGGAATAGCTACTTTGATCGCTCGAACAACCATAATTGCTGAATGCCGACTCAGAGAAGAGAAACAGATGGTAAGGGAAGAAACGCCCCAAGAAGAAGAAGGTGCGGATGCTACCGAGCAGATAATTGTCAACCCAAGCTTTCCAGACCAGATGGTCACCATTGGAGGAAGACTCTCCAAGGACTGTAAGGATCAACTGAAAACACTTTTGAAGGGCAGCATGGAGGTGTTCGCTTGGGAACCTGCCGACATGACTGGAGTCCCTCGGAAGATCATAGAGCATGCTCTCAATGTAAACCCTTCCCTCGATCCAGTATGTCAAAAGAGAAGAACCTTCTCCCCCGAAAAAAGTGAGGCAGTTACTAAGGAAGTAACCGAGTGGATCAAGGCAGGGATAGTCCGTCCGGTTAAATACCCGACGTATATCTCCAACCCGGTTTTAGTCAAGAAGTGTGACGGATCCTGGAGAATGTGTATCGATTTCAAGAACCTAAATTCCGCCTGCCCAAAGGATTATTATCCTTTACCCAACATAGACTGCAAAGTTGAAGCGGTTATGGGTTTCAAGTACAAGTGTTTCCTGGATGCCTACAAGGGGTATCATCAAATCCAAATGGCAAAAGAGGACGAGGAAAAGACAGCCTTCTACACGGAACAAGGAACGTATTATTATACGAAGATGTCGTTCGGCCTGAAGAACGCAGGGGCCACCTATCAAAGACTGGTAGACTCGACTTTTCAAAACCAGATAGGAAGAAACCTGGAAGCATACGTAGATGATATGGTAATCAAAAGTAAAGAGGAGAAAAGTCTCTTGGCGGATATAGCAGAGACATTTGGAAGCTTGAAGACAATAAACATGAAGCTCAATCCCAAAAAATGTTCGTTCGGAGTAGAGGAAGGCAAATTTTTGGGATACATGGTTACTTCGGAGGGAATCAGGGCGAATCCTAAAAAGACCAGAGCTATATCAGATCTTCAGTCTCCTAAAACATTGAAAGAAATGCAAAGCCTCAGCGGGAAACTAGCTTCTTTAAACCGTTTCCTAGCCAAATCAGCCGAAAGGGCCCTCCCTTTCTTCAACACACTTAAAAATATAACAAAGGAGAACAATCACGAATACCGATGGACCCCGGAGGCGGAGGAGGCCTTCCAACATATGAAGAGACTGATCATGTCACTTCCATCGTTGACACCACCTTTCCCGAAGGAGACGTTGTATGCGTACCTAACGGTATCTAAGGAAGCGGTCTCAGCAATACTCTTGACAGATCGGAATGGAAGGCAATGTCTCGTATAATATGTGAACAGAACACTAAACGAGGCAGAGAGGAACTACTCCCCGTTGGAAAAATTAGCTCTTTCTTTGATTAACATGACAAGAAGGCTAAGGAGATATTTCGAAGCTCATCCGGTAAAGGTCATCACGGACCAGCCAATCAAAAACATACTCAGTAGGACAGAAGCTTCGGGGAAGCTAGAAAAATATGCAATAGAGATAGGAACATACAAAATCTCCTTCATGCCGTGGAATGCAGTGAAGGGCCAAGTCCTAGCAGATTTTCTTTCTGATGCCCCAGATGGAGAAAGGGAAGATGAGTATTTTCGGATGCCGGAGGTCCCACCGGAGATAGATGACACAGAGGCATGGACCCTTTACATGGATGGGGCAGCCAACTCGAAAGGCTTAAGAGCCGGTCTAGTGTTGATTGGTCCCAGTGGAGTGGAATATGTCTATGCCCTCCGGTTAACATTTGCCAGCACTAATAACGAGGCAAAATATGAAGCTCTCCTAGCAGGGCTACGCATAGCGCGAAGGATGAATGTCTTATGGATAGAGGTTAAAGTAGATTCTAAGCTCGTGGCTAGTAAGGTTAATGGAGCATATGAAGCTAGCAAAGGCTCAATTATCAAATACCTAGCCAAAGCTAAAGAGTACATCTCAGAATTTAAGACCTTCTCCATTGAAAACATACTACGAGAAGATAATCAGAAGGCCGACGTGTTGAGCAAACTAGCTACCGTTCCGTTCAACCACCTTACCAAAGAGATATTGGTCGAGTTCCTAAATGAACGGTCAACGGAGGTCCAAGAAGTACAGACTATAGTAGAGGAGGAAGGGGAGAACTGGATGACTCCCATCATCAAGTACTTGGAGGAAGGCATAGTACCTTCGGACAAAAACGAGGCACGAGCTCTGCGTGCCAAGATAGGCCAGTATACAATGAAGTCAGGAGTCCTATTCAAAAAGGGGTATTTAATCCCTATGTTGCGGTGTGTAGGACCTCTGCAGGCAAGATAACTGGCAAGGAGGTGATCCTTTTTGTGATGGACAACATCATATGCAGATATGGCCTCCCAAGAGTCATTGTTATGGACAACGGAGCACAACTGGTAAGCGACCCATTCAAAAGTTGGTGTACAAGGTTTGAGATTCAACAGATGAATACAGCGGTAGCTCATCCACAGGCCAACGGGTTAGTCGAAAGGGCAAACCGAAGCCTTATGGAGGGAATCAAGACCAGGTTAGGAAAGGAAAAGGCATGATGGGTAGACGAATTTAAAATCTTCCCACCGGACCCCAGACCAACCCTCTTCTCGAAGGTAAACCAATCCCCTTGTTTGCCGATTTTATAAAACACTCGGAACAAGTTCACCGAAAGGACGATATGTAGACTCCGACAATATAGCTCAAACAGGGTCAGCCGAGTCAACCCTATAGGTACTAACTAAGAGATGTGTACACGGAAATGGTCAAGCACAGCCAAAAGAAGGGTTAAAAACGGCACCCTAACTCCGGAAAACTCAAAATATTGTTCGTAATGCCCAATAAAGTCATCCGTTAATTTATCCATAGTCCATTCGGCAGTAAGGGCCACCGGATGCAAATCAAGAGGAATGTTATGCTTAAGGGCCAAAGCCTTTACATCCTTGGCAGTCATGGTAGATGAGTATGAGTGCATATCAGACTTAACAGGCGGGACGACCTCCACGGTTTGGTCCTCTTCGGACATTTTCAAAGATACCGAAGGAGACAAATTATCAAAAAATACAAAGAAAGGAGTATATACCTGAAAAAGCGAAGAGCAAAAAGAAAAAGAGACGTTCGGCTCAAGATTTTACACGCAGTAAAAAGGAGGAGGTGGGCTATTTATAGGCAAAGAAATGGGCTTTGGGCCATCGCGACGTGTCACACAGCTGGCAAGGCCCAATCTTGACCCTCCATTGCAAAGTGTGCGCCACGCGTACGTCCCAGATGAAAAGGGATGAAAAGCAAGTAATGAATTTTAACCCACTGTAATTATGGGTTTTGTCCCATATTCATCAAGGAAGGCGTTTCAAAAAAAAAAAATGAAAACGGAGAGGACGAAAGCAAGAGCAGTGGTTCCGGTCCTTTCAACTGAGCACTTTTAAGTATCACTCTAATAGTTTGTGACTATTAAAGTCATACTGGGGGGGACATGTCCGCGTATATACCGGACGGGCCCTATATCCGAACGGGTCATACGGGTCCGGACGGGCGTACTACATCAACCCGAAAGGAGACAAAACATTAGACTCGATAAAGAAGGACAACTCTTCAAACTGTTGGATAATAACAAGCACCTATGCAACATCACTATCCCGGGAATTAAGGAGCGATGTCTCCAAGGAGTACCGACACCCAAGGCAAAGGCTAGGCATAGGTCGTCTCCTTCATTCCCAAGGTGTCAAGAACAGTACTTCCAAACAGTACTTCAAGTAGTATAAATACCCAAACATTTACTACTTGAGAGACAACATTTACTACACTACACACACACATTTATTACTCATAGCCCCTTCGGCTCTTACAAAAGTACTTACTTTCACCCCCGAGCTTGGTAATGCATAATGTACAATGTTTTTAATGCATGTTTGGGTATTTTTGAAATTTTCATCTAAAAGTAAGGAAGATATGAAATTGCCCCTTAAAAATAATTAACACTACAAAAGATAAATAAAACATAGGCAATTTCATATCTCCCCTACTTTTAAATGAAAATTTCAAAAATACCCAAACATGCATTAAGATTCACGAGATGCACCGCTTTTAAGATTCACGAGATGCACCGTCACTGAATAGTTACAACTTTTCATGACCATAGACCTATTTAAAGTTTTGGCACAGGGCCTTCGAAATTCACGGGACGGCCCTGTGTGTGATTCTAACTATTTATCATCCTTTTTTTTTCATTTAAGTATAAACTTTAACTACTTAATACCAAGCAAAGCTCACATTTTCGAAATTAATGGTCTTGACTATGCATAACTAAATCATTTAATTAATAGCATGGTTTAAGCTGTTAGCCGACGTATTTTGAATTAACGTCTTATGGTCTTAAAGAAACAAAGAAACTTTGATACTTTTCGTGATGAAGTTTCAGCATCTCATATCATCTATATTACATATCTATATTATGAGGAGAGGAAAAAAGTTTTCTATAGAACAATATATCTTTAAAGAACAAATGGCTTAATCTCCACCAACACAGAGGGGCATTTTCTAAAAACATCTAATCAAAACCCTTGCAACACATGAAACCATAATACACAAAGCAGCAACTTGAGACAGATGAAAATTGAAAGAAAATGAGACGTCTAAGATCCTTAAACACGAGTATATGACATACATATATGAATAGGTACATCCAAACGGCCGGAAAAAAGAGCCTGTTTTAAATACCTTCAAAATTTCAACAGCATACCATGGTGTGAGTTATTATAAGCCGAAAACTAAAGGCATGTAACCATATAACTTGATCAACCTAAAGTGAGACAGATTGTTCAAACACCCGATGTCAAGCCAACATACCAAAATATCATACCTGGAGAAATATAAACCTCACACTCGCAAGACCCCAAAGGGATACGGCTTTGATACATAACTATCACATTGCATTCTCGAGAAAAAACGGATTACCGCACTTGAAAAAAAATATATAGAACTTATGTAAGTGGCGCATTAACTTCATATGTAAGAGAAACTTTTCAAAAATACATTTCCAAGTTTGTTCAAAACAGATGTGGAAGTGAACCTTGATCTTCGTCAACTAAATGTACTACATGGATGAAAGTTAAGATGATTTTATTAGAAAGTCTTAGCCCTTCAGTTGTAGAAAGTGTGAGGTTTATGAACCTTGCAGGGTTCATTAGCATGACGATAATATCGAGAGGTTAAACTAAATGTACTACATGGATGAAAGTTAAGAAGATTTTATTAGCCCAAAGTTGTGGGCTCATATACCTTCATCTATTGTTCTAGATGATATTGAAAGTTAATTAATGCAGCTCCAATAGTAAATACAATAGTTGTGATTGTGCGCATTCAAAAACATAAATAAATTTGTTCATGGGCAAGTACGTGTATCGTAAAGACACCCCAACCCACATTGGTGAAACACAGCAAAGAAATTAGATTGTTAGACTAATAAGTAAGTTATCACCTTAAAAGACACAAAAGCTCTACACCATTTACAACACTTTCTAATATACTTGAAACCACCACCAACAACAACAACAAAAACAGCTAGATGAACCTAACCTAGAAGTATAAATTGAGGCCGGACTTGGTATTCTAACGTAAGGAGCACAAGCCTCATATAGAAACCGAGAGCATAATTTTATCCATGGTGAGTGACCCAACCCCACACTCCTAACATCCATTTCATTCTTAGGGGGTTTTTGTTTCGGCTTATGGCTTATTTGGTATTGGGCTTATGTTTGAAATTTTTCGACTTATATAAGTTCATTATGAAACAAGAAGAACAACAACTAGATGGACCTCATTGCAATCTAATCTGAAAGCTCCAAAGAAAATAAAACCATGAATCCTAAAAATATTTAAACACAAAACTGATCATTATTAAATCACTATATAAACTATAAAGTATGAACAAACAAATATAACTACTGAAATAAAAATAAATAAGTTGTACCTTGGAGAGGGAGTTTGTTGTCTTCAGCCATGGCCGACAAGATTTGTAGGGTTTACTAGAAGAAGAAGATAAAGTAACTCCATGTCTCCATCATCAATAATACTAGTTTCTTGAATAATCATCTCCAGTTTCCACGTAATAAATTTGTATACATAAATCTCTTGATGTCTTTTTTGCCAACAAAAGAAGAACTTTTACAGGTTCCTTATACAACCAATTTTTTTAGCAAAAAGATGAAAACCCCTATATCATGACAAAAATGTGTAACCAAATAGAAAAACTAGTTGGTTTTTTAATCGAAAAGAAATCGCTCGAATCGACTCAATTTTTGTGAAAATAAAGTAATTACGTGTATATGAAAGTGTACTCGAGTAACTCATCGTTGGTTCAAGCCAACAATATTTCATCATTTAGATATTTTTGAGGTTTATTGTGGAAATTTCCATGGAGAGATTTCACCAAAATATATAATATATTTTGTTTGTATTAGAACCGACTAATGACTAATTCGGGTCAATCATTTAAAAGCGTGAGACACACTCAAACTTGACTTCCACAGCGTTTAGCAACCATGCCAAAAAAAAATATAAGCCCGCATTTTATTCATTTTTTAATTTTAGATAATTAATACTCTGTAATCGGAGACTTAGGTGTTTTCGGGGGTGCACGAGAACCTCATGGATATTTATCATACAATGTAAATTTTCAATAAGAATATCGATTTATCTGAAATAAGCCCGTCTCAAAATTTCATGTCACGTAAATACATGTCTTGTTTAGTTAGTCTACTAATATGTCAAAAGAAATAATGTTTTAGTAATTTGTTTTAAACTGAATAAATTTATAATTTCTATATATAATTATTATAATTTGTTCACTTTTAAGAATAAAATATAAACCCTTTATATATAGCATATATAATGTAGCAATGTACATCGCTAGTATTAGACATGGGCAAATCGTGTAAGTTTATAATAGTACTCTTACAAAGTTGATAGTCCAAAAGATATTAACTTTGTACGTTTTAATAAAGCCGTTTTGATCTCTGCACTACAAAAAATTCACGTTTAATGACAAAGTTTTTAATGACACAAAAAGTGCGATAAGTCTAACAAATTATTGACACTTTTTAGAAATTGTAAATGTAAATAAAAGCCTTAAATTTTGATATTTAATAACATTTTTTGTAAATAAAAAATGTCACGAAAGGCAAAAAAAATATGTACTTACATTTTTATTGTGTCACTAAAATTAGGACTAATCGCTTGAAAATGTATTCAACTTGTTATTTTCTTTTTTTGTGTGTAGCTATCCTTTTTTCTCTCATTCTGTCATTAAACATTCAAATTTTGACCTTTTGTTTATTTTGTGATCATTTTACTTTACTTTTTTTTTTTTGAAAGATAAAATAGTTATTGTACATGACAGAATAGTCCCAAAATACACATAAAGATCAAAATTTGAAAGTTTATGACAGAATGAGAAAAAAAATGGATACACACAATCATAAAAAGTGTCACGTTAGATGCATTTTCAAGCAATTAGCCCTTAAAACTATACATCGAGTTACATTATTTTAAATATGAGAGAAGCGTATGGGAATTATAATGACACTTTTTTTATATCTTTGGTGACAATTTTTCACTTTTAATGACCCTTTTTTTTTACTTTTGTTGACATTTTTTATGTGTCGTCACTAGATACACTTTTTTTTTATAACGGTGGCACTTTATTTTATATTGATTGATTCATGTATTTTGGTTTCTTTTTTGGAGGCAAGTAAATATCATATCAAACACTCTAGCTAGCCATACGTGCATTAGCTTGAACTTGAAGTCAACCTACTTGACTTTTCAAAAACAAAAAACTCATACAAAATGGTCAAAAAAAGTAATATTCATGCAACTCTATCGAAACTCCAATGAACCCTTATAGAAACTTAACTTATTAACCCTTTACAAACTCTATATATACACCATAAAAATCACAAAACCACCTAACCAAAAACTAACCCTAGCTAGCTTGTATTAGAGTACACGGTTTTATTTTAATGCTAAAACCAAACCGAACCAAAAACTTCGGTTTTTCCAAAATCCAAAAACCGAACCATCGGTTTTTCAATCAGTTTCGGTTTTTTAGGTTTTGGTTCTTCGGTTTAGGTTCGGTTTTTCGGTTTCATGCACACCCCTACTTCTCACAATGGTCGATCAATCATTGTCGTCAACCTACTTCTAAACTCGGTCGCTCCATTAAGTGTGGGGTGGTCGTTGCACTCGGTCGATGGAGGCAGTGTTGGACTAATGGGTCGTATACTCGACCGAGTATATGCACCCTTTTATAATTAAAAAAAAATAAACTGTCTAAATTAAACCCTTTTTAACACTATTAATACCCCACTTATTTTAGTATTTCGTAAACAATTTATATACACTTTATTCATTTTCGTCAACTCTTCTATCTTTTATACACTTTTACTTTCTTTCCAAAAATCTTAATGGCTTGCTCGCTTTCACATATCATCGATGAAATCAAAGCTATGATTCAGAAACAAATCGAGTAGGATAAAGTTCGTCAGCTAGCGATTATGAACTTAGCTATGGAATTTGAGAATGCAAGCATAGCTAAAGATAATCTAAAGAAAGTATACGATGAATGCAGTGACATTCACAAAAGAAACATGCTTCGATTGACACTTATTTGAAACAAGAATCTGATAAAGATTACGAGATGCATAACGTCTTGTTTAGAGAGACGGCAAAAATAAAACATCAAATGAATAATAAAGTTTGTTTGGATGCATGTAAAAAACAAATAAGACTATTGTTTTTAAATTTTGTATTGTTTTTTAAATTTCGTATTATAATTTGTATTTTTATTAGAATGAATGAAAAGGATACTTTTCCCTAACGGATACTTTTTCTCTTATAAATACCCCTCGCTCTCACTATTTCTAAACACAACTTCATTTCAAAAACTCTCCTCAACTATTATTTCAAAAACTATGGCTACGGAACCAAATGACGTGAGACTACAAACCCTTATGAAACTTCAAGAAGAATTGGATATGGAAGCCGCATTGGAGGAGCAAATGTTGAACTTGTTTCGTTGCTTTTTAGAACGAGTTCGACTACGTAGGTCTGAAATAATCAGGTTGGGTTCGCAGCCTGATAATCCTCTTGTCGACCAATGTCGAGAAATTCTAGAAAGGCTCACAGTAGCCGACACGCGAAACGCATGAAGATGATGGCGGCAAGGCACGAGTTGCATCGCAACATGGCTGAGAAAGAAGAGGTCATTAGGAAGAGGTCATTAGGAACTATAGAGAAATGTAAAATGTTGTTTGATTTCATATCGTGTTTTAGATTTCGTATCGTATTTTAGTTTTCGTATTATTTTTAAATTACGTATTGTAATATGTATTTCGTACGTTTAAGTAATCAAATTTTATTTTATGTTTTTTTTTATTATTAATAAATCTTAATTTTGTTCTTAATTAAAAAAATATAAGTCGCTTTATTGTGGCTAAAATATTACATGTAGGTAGCCGGAGAAACAAAGATGAGGTGGAAAAAAATGTAGGTCGTTTGATGTCACTACTGTGGGTAGGCTAACAAACTCGTAATAATAAGTTGACCTAATTATCGGTTACAGGCTAGGCAACTTATTATTAGTAATATACACATTAGGCGTCAAATCCACTGTCGTTTTGACAGTGGGTCACTTGCTACAGTAACGGGCTCCCATTTTGGGCCAGCCAGATTTTAGTTTTTTTTTTAAAAATTATTTTGTTTTTGTTTTTTTTTTAAATTTGTATGCACAAAGTAGGAGTGAAAAAAAAATATTACAAAAGTTTTGATTTATTCAGATAAAAAAAATACCCGCGGAAACATCTTCGATACCTAATAACTTTAAAATAATCGATATGGTCACAAACGTACAACCCATTATATTAAAAAAAAACATATAGCAAAAAAAACAACACTTTAAACATGAGGCCCAACACATAAGCCATATAAAAAAATTATTACTAATATACACATTTGTCGACAAACTAGCCTAAAATTCGCATAAAATGTGGCCCAAAGTAAAAAAAAAAAAAACCCAAAATTAGCCTGAAATCTGGCCCAAAGTAAAAAAAAAATTCAAAACGGTCCCTCAACTTTTAACCATTTACGATTTTCTTACGCAAAAAATCCCGTAAAAAAATTAACAAAAAAAAAACACGTCAAGTTTTTATTGTTCACAACTTTTTTACATTCATCGGCCCAAATAAAAAGATATCGAACCGTCCCAAAAAAAGAAAATATTCGGGAAAAAATTAACCCGTCCCAACGCAAATTTTTTTCCCGAATCATACAAAAAAAGGAAATATCCGGGAAAAAATTAGCCAAAAAAAAAGCCAAAAAATAGCCTAAAATCTGGCCCAAAATAAAAAAAAATACAAAACGGACCCTCACCTTTTAACTATTTACGATTTTCTTACACAAAAATTCCCGTAAAAAAATTTACAAAACCGTCCCAAAAAAAGAAAATATTCGGGAAAATATTAGCCCGTCCCAACGCAATTTTTTTTCCCCGAATCATACAAAAAAAGAAAATATTAAAAATTAGCCCCGCATAACGTATCGCCAAAAAAAAAAAACCACCCGAAACGTAAAAAAAATTATTCGGAAAAAAATTAGCCCCACCGCAACGCGCGGGTTCATTTGCTTGTTCATGTACATTTTCTGTGTTCAAACAAATATAACCATAATTCCATGTTTATTTTATGAGGGCTAAAATAATATTGTATGCATTAGGAAAGTATATATCTAATTTGTCTGCTAAATGAAGTAATTTCATTTCGACTTGATTAAGTTACTTGCACAAACATGGTATTAAGATCAAAACTTTTCTTTTCTTATAACTAACTTTATTTCTGTATAAAAAGCATACAACTATTTCCATAATAGATAGACAATATATATCTACATTCTTGTTTAAATATGTTAACCGACACGTATTTGGGAGTGTCCAAATTATTTTATCCACACACCTACTTACAAGGCAAGTGGACAAGAAATCAAGATAAATTGATCTTGCACATGTTCTAAATAAGATGTTGTTAGGTACCAAGCTCCCTGTTAAAAGTTAACTTTGTAAATGTTTAAAAAACAAGCAAGATTACCCCGCGCGTTGCTGCGGGCGTTAATTTTTCGCGTGTTGTTGTGAGGCATTAATTTTTTATTTTTTTTCGGGTTTATTTTTTCGGTCTCATGTTTAATAGTTTGTTTTTGTTCCTTTATGTAAATGGACAATGGCGTTTTTTTTTTGCCCAGGCCGATAGAAAGTCGTAAATAGTTAAAAATGAAAGTACGTCCCGTAATTTTTTTTTTCTTATTTTTTGGCCAAAGAAGGGGAGGCCGGGAGGGGGATTATAAAGTTTTTTTTTTTGCCGATGAACAGTAACCGAGCCCAATGGGCCGGGTACTGTTCATTTTACTATAGCAGCAAGTCAAAAACGACGTAGTATCACTTTTCAAATGTGTTTCGGGTTTATTTTTTTGGTCTCATGTTTAATAGTTTGTTTTTGTTTTTATATTAAATGACAATCGCGCGTTTTTTTTTTCTCAGGTAATTTTTTTTTTCTTATTTTTTAGCCAAAGAAAGGGAGGGGATTATAAAGTTTTTTTTTTTGGCCGATGAACAGGTTTATTTTTTTGGTCTCATGTTTAATAGTTTGTTTTTGTTTTTATATTAAATGACAATCGCGCGTTTTTTTTTCTCATGTAATTTTTTCTTTTCTTATTTTTTGGCCAAAGAAAAGGAGTGGATTATAAAGTTTTTTTTTTAGACCGATGAACAGTAACCGAGCCCAGTGGGCCGGGTACTGTTCATTTTACTGTAGCAGATAGTCAAAAACGACGTAGTATCACTTTTCAAATGTGTATTACCATAATAACCATGTTAAAAATCTACTTTGCAAGATGTTAAATCATTTTTCAAAAAATTTCAAAACACTATGTGAAATAGTCAGTATTCGAACTTAATGCTAAAAGTCGATTTGAAGTCTTTTATTTAACACTATTTTTCATGTGCTGCATAATTTAAAAATACTCATTTTATTATAGACAACACAAATTGCAACAACGAAAATGATTCTCTTATAAATTTCAACAAAATCAGGCAAACTTACCTCACTCTAATACTATTTGTAAATCCGAACGTGAATCGAACCGTATACCAAAACTCTAATAGTATTTGTAAAGATTGAAATTTAAGCAACAACGTGCCCGATAACCTATAAGATCAAACCCTTTTCCCAATCTTCCGATCTAATCCCCTTAATCCTTGGTGTTTGAAATCGTTATAACCCCTGAAATTGGGATCAGTCATTTAATTGATGAATCTCATATCGAGCGTGTTAGGCGTTTTTCTCATCCTGGGACCTTAGGGTTTAGATTCGATTGTCCTTTCTTATTTATTTTATATTTCCGTTTTCCTTATTTTATATATCGCTTTTAGCCATGGGGTTTCGTTTCCAGAACTCCCTTCAATCCAAAATCGACCAAACCTCCAAGATCTCGAAGTGCTGCTTATCTCTAATTTTCCGTGAAGATTGTACAGTAGGGACCTTTTGGAAGGTATGTAAACGGTTACGGGGCACCGTGGCTCGATATGTTATTCTCACCTGAGATCTAATGGGCATAGTGTGTGTGTGTGGTGTGCAGAGTCCTCCAGGCTCCTCCAGATGATATCAATAGATGTCTTCTGCTCTGAGTCTCATTATGATGGAGATGAGGAGTACGCTCGCGCTCCACGCTATCTCTACACTCATACCTTACAAACACTAATCCTTCGCAGATTATGGTACGTTTTCTTCTATCTACCCCCCCTATGCAAGTCTCTCCACATACGCGCTTAGCGGTGCGCTGTGTGTCTGGATCTTCGGCGCTTGTGGAGTTGTGTAGTCTCATACATAATGCTTCTAAGTACAAGAGGCAGGACGACTCGGTTGATCACTACGCCCTGAGTACTGCGATCAGCGCGGAGGCTGCTTGCACCTGATTATAACTTGGTCTACAGAGATTATCTCTCCAGGCTACGGATCCAAGAAGAAGAGTCTTTCGTGTTCATTAATGTTCTCAATCTTGATCGTCTAATTGAGAATCTCAAAACTATTTGGATTGGTCGTTTTCACTTATCTGCTAATCCTGCTCGGTTTGAAAGGCCTAAAGCTTCTACCTTTCAGAAAGAGAAACCTGTGCCCTCTGGTAATGTAACGGGTTTTAAGGAGTCTATTGTCTAGAATCAAGGTGGACCAAAAGAATCTTATTCGTCTATTTTGAAACCGTCTTTGGTTTTAGACGACTCTTGCCTGGTGAACAGGGATCTCACGAATTGTGTTATGGGCGAAGTTCTCCAATTTTCTTCCATTAATAACTTACAGGTACTTTTGTCTAACGAGGGTTTTCATAACACTCGCGTTGTTTACCTAGGAGGATTGTGGGTAATGATTGAATTGAAATCATCTAAGTCTAAATCGAAATTCATGGAACATGTTGGGGTTGCTTCGTGGTTTCGCCGTCTTTGTAATGCGCAATCAGATTTCGCAGCTAAAGAACGGATAGTTTGGGTCGACATTGAAGGAGTTCCTTTAAATGCTTGGACTCGTTCAACTTTTCAAAAGATCAGTTCTAAATGGGGAGAATTGGTTGAATTAGAAGATGGGTATGATGACCTCTTTGCAAGGAAACGTATTTGTATTAAGACCAGCCAAACGGAGAACATCTTGGAAAGTTTTAAGCTTATTGTAAAAGGGAAGGTTTTTTGGGCTCGTGCCAAGGAACTTTTTGTTTGGTCCCCATCCTTCAAAGATGTTCCTGAGAAAGAATTGTTCTCGGACGACGAGTCCGCTAAGATCAATGAACAGGCAAATAACCTAAACAACGACGAGGTGGAGAATGCTAGTGAAGTGGTTTCGGACACATACTTTGGCGATAACGGTGAAGTTCAGGGTTTCGAGCAGCAACATGGTGAGTCTAATGATAAGGAGGTATCGTCTGATCCTTTCAATATATACAACTTACTTGACAAACGCACTAAAGAAGTAAGAACCACGGATACGTCAACCAGCATCCCTTATCCTCCGGGTTTCACACCTGCCAATGATATCCCAGCATGTAATAATCAAGATATTCCTGAAGCAGAATCTGATCGACCTCCTAGTAGGTCGGCAAGGAGTAATTCGAGAGTATTGGAAGAGGCGGAAAACTCCGTGGACAGAGTCTCTTCTGAAAGTTTTAGTAATGGGGTTAAAATCAAGGAAGGCGGTTCCATATTGGAGATTTTAGAAGAAATGATTACGGTGGGTCAAACAATGGGCTTTTCTATGGAAGGTTGTACTAAAGACATGGAGAAGATTATTGGAACTCAAGGAGAACAATTAGTTTTCCGATGAATTGTCTTTCTTTAAATATCCAAGGCCTAGGATCCAAGGCTAAGAAAGATTGGATCAAGGAGTTAATTTCTAAACATAAAGTAAGTTTTTTGTCTATTCAAGAAACTAAGATGGAGAGTGTTTCGGCTATGGAGGTTAAATTTCTATGGGGAAACTATTTTTTCGACCACATTATTAGTGAGGCTAGTGGCAATTCAGGTGGTATTCTTTGCGCTTGGGATACTAATTTCTTCAAGAAGGATCATCATACTATATCTGATAATTTTTTTATCTTTGTATGGGACGTGGATACCGAACAATCAGAAGTTATTAATTAATTCGGTCTATGCCCCCCAATCTGTTTCATCTAAACGTATGTTGTGGAGTTATCTCGAATCTCTTATCACTAGTTGGAATGGAGAAAGTTTAATTATGGGGGACTTCAACGAAGTTAGATGTATTGAGGAACGGTGGGGATCGGTTTTTAACAGTCATGGAGCTAACGCGTTTAATTCCTTTATTTCTAATTCGGGTTTAAACGATATCCAGCTGGAAGGATTCTCTTTCACATGGGCTCATCCTTCGGCTACCAAGATGAGTAAATTAGATAGGTTTCTTATGTCTAATGGTTTACTTTCAGCTTTTCCTCTCATTTCGGCTATCTGTCTGGATCGTCACCTCTCAGACCACAGGCCTATTTTACTCAAGGAAGTCTTTTCTGATTTTGGCCCTACTCCATTTCGTTTTTATCACTCTTGGCTTGAGCTTCCTGGATTCGATGACTTGGTCTCAAAATCTTGGAATTCTTTTACTCTTGATGATTCCAATGGTATGATTCGGTTTAAAAAAAAGCTTCAAATGTTGAAGAAGGAGATTCGAGCATGGACTTTGGATTTCAAAAGGCATCAGGTAGGTCTTTCTAAAGATCTTAAATCTAAATTGTGTGACATTGATAAAGTGTTGGATCAAGGAGGAGTCACCGACGACATTCTTTTGTCTCGTTTGGAAGTCTTGAAACAATTACACGATGTTCAATCTTCTAACAACCGTGATATCATGCAAAAGGCGAAAATTCGCTGGGCAATCGAGGGGGACGAGAACTCCAAATACTTTCATGCTATCATTAACAAAAAACGCGCCAATCTTTCAGTTAAAGGTATTATGGTAGATGGTGATTGGATTGTCGAACCTGATCTTGTTAAACAAGAGTTTAGAAGGCACTTTACGGACAGATTCCAAGACCCGGGTTCTAGACGAGGTAGTCTTAACTTTCCTTTTCCTAATCGTCTCAATAATGATCAGATCTTAGAATTGGAATCTCCGATCTCAAATGAAGATATTCGCACAGCCGTGTGGGGTTGTGGAGTTGATAAATCCCCTGGGCCGGACGGTTTTACTTTCGAATTTTTTTGTAAGTATTGGACCGTTGTTGGGCCTGACTTTTGCATAGCTGTGAAATGGTTTTTTGATCATGGAGATTTTGCTATTGGATGCAACTCTTCGTTTGTGGCCCTCATCCCTAAAGTTCTTGATCCGAAAGTTGTTAGTGACTACCGTCCCATCAGTTTAATTGGAAGCCTTTACAAAGTCGTTACTAAGATCCTAGCTTCTCGGCTTTCCTTGGTTATTTCGGATCTCATCTCAGATGTTCAGACTGCATTCCTTCCTAATAGACAGATTCTCGATGGTCCTTTTATTATCAATGAAATCTTAGCTCGGTGCAAACTTAAAAAGCAACAAGCCATGATTTTTAAAGTCGATTTCGCCAAGGCTTATGATTCCGTTAGATGGGATTATCTTGATGATGTTCTCATCTCTTTTGGATTCGGTCCTAAATGGCGTTCATGGATTCGTGGAAGTCTGTCTTCAGGGAAGGCCTCTATTTTAGTTAACGGGAGTCCGACTACTGAATTTCATTTATACCGAGGCTTGAAACAGGGGGACCCCTTAGCTCCCTTTTTGTTTTTACTCATTATGGAGTCTCTCCACTTATCATTTTCCCGGGCAGTTGAAGCGGGAATTTTCAAAGGATACAAGATTGACCCTTCTACTACGTTGTCTCATTTATTCTACGCCGACGACGCGGTATTTATTGGTGAGTGGTCTCATTCTAACTTAAAGGGTATCATGAATATTCTTCGATGCTTCTCCTTACTTTCTGGTATGTCAATAAATATTCAGAAGAGTCATCTTCTTGGTGTCGGTATCCCAGATAATTGTGTGGCTGAAGCTGCTAAGTCTATTGGTTGTTTGATAATGAAAGCTCCTTTTAAATACTTGGGTATTTTAGTAGGAGATAATATGTCTTCTAAAAAGGCTTGGGACGAGACGATTAATAAGATGAAGAAGAGGTTGTCTAGGTGGAAACTTAATACCTTATCTGTCGGGGGTCGTCTTACCCTTCTTAAATCGGTTCTTGGCTCCACTCCTATCTACAACATGTCGATTTTCAAGGTTCCCAAATCTGTTCTTAATTATATGGAGAGTCTGCGTAGGAATTTTTTTAATGGCATTCAAGAGGAGTGAATAAAAAGATTTGCTTGGGGTCTTATGGTTCTAAGGTGCTTGCTTTAAAGAAATTCGGAGGGTTGGAGTCTTAGTTTTCTTCGCTCTCAATCGGGCTCTTCTTTTTCAAGTGGGTATGGAGCTACCTTCTCATGATAACTTCCTTTTGGTTTACGAATTATATAGCTTTACGATTGGCTTGATGGGTCATGTTCTTTCTGCTGCTTTCAATTCGACATGGGCTCATCATAACAGAGACTTAACTCCCTTAAAGTCAAAGGTGTCGATCTCATTTCTCATTGTAAGATTCGTGTGGGAAAAGGTACAGGTACAAGCTTTTGGAAAGATCTTTGGATTGGGCGATAATCTTCTCAAGCTTTCTTTTTCTCGTTTGTTTGCTCTTGAAGAGAATAAAAGACATATCGGTTGCTGATAAGATGGAATTCGTCTTATCTCCTCTTCTTTTCGTTGTTCATGTCCGAGGAGGTTGTATAGAGTCACAACAACTTGATCAGCTTTCGTTATTACTTGATACGGTTATTTTATCTAATATGGATGACAGATGGTTTTGGGACTTAAATGGCGATGGTGTTTTTCAAGTCAAGGATGTTCGATCTATGTTGGATGAGGCTTCTTTTCTCCCTATATGATAAAGTTCCTACTCGATGGATTAAAAGTATTCCGATTAAGGTAAACGTTTTTGCTTGGAAACTTTATCTCGATCGTTTACCTACTAGATCGAATTTGTCTCGTAGAAATGTCTCGCTTCCGTCTTTGGCTTGTCCTCTTTGTGATCACGTTGCTCGAGGAAGGATTCGTCCATTTATTCTTCGGTTTGCTCTGTGGCGAAAGATATTCAGACTGGAGCTCTCGAGTAGGGTCAATCAAAAGAAAGCATCAAACAACAGTTGATGTCATTGAGATCTTTACTGCAGCTAGGTAAAAGTTTAGAATATGAATTGAATAATGAAAAGCATTGCCAATAGTTAAAGAGTTAGAATATACGACATGAAATCTTGACATTCGTAAATTTATTGTTCGAAAAAAAATGTAATAAAATAAAAACATAGTTTTTTTTGAACGGCAATTAGAAATTTTATTAAAAAATGCTAGTAAGAAGCTAGCAAGAAAAAGTCACACGCAAATCGATCCAACAGACAAAAGAAAAAAGAAACAGAATAAGTTCTAACGATACAAAACAAACACGCAAAAAACCGACGGCTGCTGAAATCAGAAGGGAGATCCCAACGCGACGCCTAAAAAAAAGACCTCCCATGGACGAAGCCGAACACCCGTTGAAACGTACCACAAATGCAAAGAGATCTAACCGGCATTCTTTGTTCGTCTCTTTAATGCATTGTGTAGGAGAATAGTTTCTTTTACATTGCCATAATAACTCCAAATCTGTAAATCGCTTGGAAAATAATCTTTCCACATATGTAATTGCGCGAGAGAGAACGACCCTTGAATATTCCCTTTGGGATCTCTGTAGCTCCAGCGTTTTTCAGAATCTAGCTCGTCAGTAATTAGAGGACCAACATAATCAAGCCACGTAGAACAAGACTCTTTAGCAATGTTTAGATCATTACCCGGGGGCGTAGATGGAGACACAATGCTAGAATCATTTGCAACTTCTGGGATATTAACTTCCAAAGAGACGTTAGTCGATGGGTTAACATCCGCATTATCTTCAATGGTATCATTACCACGATCACCATCAAAATGATCCTCAAGAATCTCACCTTCCATATTATTAGACATATTATTATTTACCACCCCACATTTCTCAGTAACATTGTTAGAACAATCTTCAATATCTTTTTCAACATCATCGTCCAATTTCTTTCCCATACAATCCTTGACACACCCATCATCCGATTCACCAATGATCTCGCCTTCTTCAAAGGAGTCCACCGATTTACCAGGAGCGTTCATTTCGTAACCCATTTGCTCCTTCTTATCATTGATCTCCCCTTCTTCTTGTGACTCGTTTATACTATGTATATCCTGATCATTTCCCGACGCCTCTGATTCATAATCATGTTGTGAGATGTTGTCTAGTGAAGCAAAATCAGGTACCCAATTTGCAAACTCACGAACTCTAACCTGGTATCTGACTCCCTTGATAGAAACCAGACACGAATCCATGATGTGAGTTTTTATTTTTGTTTTGATACATACCCTTCCATTTGCAATATTTTCATCAGCGTCTTCATCTACAAAAACCGTTTCTCCCCAATTGCCTGCTATCTTTTTAAATGCATTAGTAGTCCATGCATTGAGTGGCAGTCCATCTATTTCGATCCAGATCATTCGCTCATCGGGAATGAAATTATGTGAAACAAGTTTTCGTTGGGTAAAATACAATTCCATCTCCGTATTTTTTTGAAACTTTAACCTTGACTCGTCACTGCTGAATTCAATCCAGAGCCAGAGTCCCCCCATGTATTTGCACTTGAAATCAGAGAATCCCTCTTTTTTTAAAACGCGATAAATATTAATTATTAGATGAACATCCCTTACCTTTGCGAGAACTACACTTGAAGTATCAGATAATTCCAATAAATCAGAGTTTTCGAGGGTGATATTTTTTGTTATTGGCCCAGCCAATACTGGCTTTTGAGTCCCCTCCTTACCATTCAATACAGATGCATAAGATCGTCCTCCCGTTGTGTGACTAGCGTGACCCGTTTCGTGAGGTTTAGTGTTATTCGATTGTTTCTGATGAGATTGATTCGGTTGTGAGTTTTGTTTTCGATCGAAGCGTGCAATTGAAGCAAACAGATGATGACTCCCAATCCAGATCTTGTTTAGATCTTCCAATAGATTCGCTTGATCTGGGTTTTTGATGAAACGAACGAATCCGAAGCGACGACCTGATTTTGATAACTTTCGTGCGATGTACACATCTGCAACCACTCCTTGCCTATCACAAAGCTTCCATAGATCTTTAGAAGACACTGTTGTTGGAAAATTAGTTACAAAAATCGTGATCGAGATGTGGTGGAGATTTTTGGAATTGGGGTGTTGGGATGTTGGATGAGGCCCGTTCATTTGGAGATTTAGGGTTCTTGATTTGGGGTTTTCAATTTAGGGTTCTTGATTTGGGGATCTTTCTCATATAGTTGATTTGGATTTATTCAAGTTAGCTATTGTCTTACTAAAGGCTAAACAGATCCAAGACTTTGGACCAACAGCTGACAAGGTTATGTTACAAGAACCAGAGCAGGGTACAATTACAACAACAATTGCTGCTACAATAGTTACAGCTGCTAACACAAGACCCAAGGCTAAAGGGCTTGTTATTCATGAAGAGGAGCAAGCAACTACACCAACAGTTTCTTCTCAAAAACCATCACAGGTTAAGGTTCAAGACAAGGGTAAAGGAATCATGGTAGAAGAACCTTTGAAGATGAAGAAGAAAGATCAAATCAGTTTTGATGAATAAGAAACTATAAGATTACAAGCTAAATTTGATGAAGAGGAGAGACTTGCAAGGGAAAAAGATGAAGCCAATGTTGCTTTAACTAAAGAATGGAATGATATTCAGGCTAAGATTGATGCTGATTATCAATTGGCTCAAATATTGCAAGCTCAGGAGCAAGAAGAATTAACTGATGAAGAAAAGGCAAGATTGTTTGTACAATTCTTAGAGCAAAGAAGAAAACATTTTGCAGCTAAGAGAGCAGAAGAGAAAAGGAACAGACCTCCAACAAGAGCTCAACAAAGGAGTATCATGTGTACTTATTTGAAAAACATGGAAGGATGGAAGCCTAAAAGCATGAAGAACAAGTCCTTTGCCAATATTCAAGAATTGTTTGACAAAGCTTTCAAAAGGGTGAACTTCTTTGTTGACTACAGAACTAAGTTGATGGAAGAGAGTTCCAAGAAAGCAGAAGTGATGGAAGAGAGTTCCAAGAAAGCTGAAGCAGAGATAGCACAAGAAAGCAGTTCAAAGAGAGCAGGAGAAGCTCTGGGAGAAGAAAGCTCTAAAAAGAAAAAAGTAGAAGAAGACAAAGAGTCTGAAGAGCTTAAACAATGTTTGGAAATAATTCCAAATGATGGAGATGATGTAACTATTGATGCTACACCTTTATCTACTAAATCTCCAACCATTGTTGACTACAAGATCTACAAAGAAGGAAAGAAAAGCTATTTCCAAATTATTAGAGAAGATGGTAATTCTCAGATGTATTTAACTTTTGGAAAGATGGTTAAAAACTTTAACATAGAAGACTTGGAAGTTCTTTGGAGCATAGTTAAAGCTAGATTTAAAAAGACAGAGCCAGTGAATTACATGGATAATTTCATACTTCTTAATTTGAAGACCATGTTTAAACATCATGTTGAAGATAGTGTATGGAAGAATAAAAAATGATTAGTTACAGTGCTATGATTCTTGTGGAGTCCATTGTGTAACAATGCAGTCCATACTTTATTATTTGTTGGTTGAGAAGATGTATCCACTTACAAATCACACACTACATCAGATGTTCAATGATGTGAAGCTTCAAGTTGATTATGAGTGTGAAATAGCATTTGAGCTTCTTAGAGTGGTCAAGAAATAGCTTAAGGAAGGCTATATACCTGAATGAAGTGTTAAGAAGCATCCTCTTGGTGATTAATGAAGCTTTCAATGAAGAAACTTGAGATTTTGAAGAAGAATATAAAGTTTAGGGGAGGATTGTTGGGATTAAAAGCCTTCTTGAAGCTACTGATGTTACGGTTTATGTTACTGCTGCTAAGTAAAACTTAGTGATGTTCAGTAATCTTAATGAAAAAATATGCTAAGTAGTTAGTACTGCTAGTGTAACTTAGTACTGCTAGTGTAACTTAGTACTGCTAGTATATGTTAGTACTGCTAGAGTAAAGTTAGTACTGCTGGTGAAGATTGAAGAAAATATTCTAATTAGTTACTAATACTTGTACACAGTTAATGCTGCTGGTGTATAAGTTACTACTGTTTGTTAAGAGTTAATGCTGCTGGTACAAAGTTACAACTGCTGAAAGATAAAGATTGCTTGAAGATCAAGATTACTTATGAGATAAGGATTGTTATTTATAGAATAGATCTTTGAGAATAATCTAAGTTTTAGTAATATATTGTAAATCGACTAGGACTCCTTGGTGTATAAAAGGAGGTCCTAGGGCATAGAGTTTTATGTATCTTAGTCGTTTAATTCATAGCTTCAAGGTTTTGTAACCCCTAATACTAGGAGAGTATTCGTATTATTTGTAATAATAATATTGGAGCTTTTATTGTTGAAATTATATTGTTTTGTGTTACATAAGAATTCTTCTTATATTAAAGATTAGATTCCGCATAATCTTTAGTATTATGAAACAAAGTTTCTTAAACTAAGTTGTGTTAGATTTATCTAGCATAACTAAACCTTAAACAAGCTTAAGGAATTCGATCATTAGAAGTTAACTGGGATCAATAACTTTAAAATAAATACCAAAAACCTTAAACCCTATACCCAAAACCCTAAATCCCTAACCACTAGGTATAATATTACAAGTGATATATACATAAACTTTAAAATCTATACCAAAAACCCTAAACCCCTAACCACTAAACCCTATACCAAAAACCCTAAACCTCTAACCACTAGGTATATATCACTTGATATATACATAAACTTTAAAATCTATACCAAAATCACTAAACCTCTAACCACTAAACCCTATACCAAAAATCCTAAACCCCTAACTACTAGGTATAATATCACAAGTGATATATACATAAACTTTAAAATATATATCAAAAAACATAAATTAACCCCTAACCGTTAAACCCTATACCAAAAACCCTAAATACCTAACCATTATGTAACCTTGCCCTTTTTGTGTTCTGAATATTTCAATTATAGTCCTTTGACTATTTAACATTTGTTAGTTTATTCAGATTTTATACTGTGTTGACGGTGGTGATTTTGTTAAGAATCGTGGTAATTTATGGTTATTTGTGAATAATATTCCTTTTAGAGGTTATTATTATGTTATTTGTATTCCGGGTGGTTTGACCCGTGAATTTTGAGAAATGCCAAAAAACGAGTCCTTACACGTCCGTTAATGTCCAAGTGAGTTTTGAAGGGTTTAAAGTGAAAATATGTCATGTAAATCCTCTAAGTTAATGGAAAAGTATTTTTTAAATGAATAAAAATGCTAAGTAACTTTGGGGAGTATTTTACGGTAGAGTTTTACGAGCTTTTAAGTGATCCCGACACGAAAAGAAGAACCCGAACCCCCCTAGGATCCTTGTCCGAGGTTTGAGTCCAAGAGGAGATAAGAAGGCCGTTTTTTAGCATGGTTGTTTAAGGTTTGTACATACAAATATTTCATCTTGCATTTTTTAAAACACATAGTATCATTTTCACAAAAAAAAATATATCTCTTCTCTTTTCTTTGGTTTTTGGACGAGCACCCTCACACACACAAACACATAAATTTTCAAACTTTGATCAAGAAAACATGAAGGTCAAAGAGTTGTAAGGTGATTCTAGTGTTCGGGTATTCATTAAAACAACGTTTGGGTTGTCCGGTTCGTGTCGAAATCTACATTTTTGAAGATTTTCTTGTAAGTTTTCAAATTTAAATTTCGTTTGTCCTTTTGGGTTTATATTGATGCATAGATGTTAGTTGTACAAGTTGATCGTCTTACAAATCGATTTTTGGAAACGAAATGGTAAAAAGGGTGTGTTTGGTTCGTCGGATTTAAACGAGAAAGAAAAGGGTTTTGTAGTTTTGATATTGTGGTCGTGATGGTTGAATAACATATGTTGCTAGATAGCTTATTTTTGATAATAGCTTTTATAGCTTATTTTTGGGCTTATTTCGTGGCTTATTGTGAGCTTATGGCTCGCGGCTTATTTTGAAAAACACAAGGAAATGTGTTTTGATTATTTACGTGGTATGGCGTATGTCGTGGACTATTTTTATAGCTTATGGTAGTAACAAAATGCGATACGTAGCTTATTAGCTTGTTTTCAAGCTTAATATATGTATTGTGGAGCTTATGGACTCACGACCCAATAAGCCTATTTAAGCTGTGGCTTAATAGGGAGGGCTTATTATGGTATGGATTATTTTCTACCTATCAGTATAAGCTTATGTATATAAATGGACCTTGGTTTTGGACTTTGATCATATTTTGGACTTATAAATATCTTAATGGACCCTTATTGGGTCTTAAAGCCCAATAAGCGATATTTAGTCGTTATAAGAGTTTTGACGGACTTTTTGAAAGTGAAATGTATTTACAAAGTGGTATTAAATGATATTTTGAGGAAAAAACGTTTTAGTAAACGTTAAAGATCGAGATTTTGGAATTTTGTCGAAAAAATGTCAAAAGTTTGAAAAGTGTTTGAAATAAAGATTAAAAACCTTGAAAAACGTTGTATGAACGTACGGGTCATGTCGAAATTTCGTAAAAAGTTTGTACTTAGAATTTTTTACCTAAAAACATGATTTTTGATTTTAAATAATAAAGTATTATTTAATGATTTTATTTATTTAATAAATTCATTAAAAGACAAAAAATATAACTTTTCTCGAAACTTCACGAATATGTTTATTATGAGTAAGCGTTTCATTTTCAACCCTATTATGATTATTTTCACGATGACTGAGGTCACCGAATAGACTTATCGAGATATATTTATAATTATTAATTATAAATATTTACTTATATTACTTATCTATATTCTTTAATAGTATAAGTAAGTATTATTGAGTAATGGGATTGATATGATTGTTGGGATATGTCGTCAACCATCACACCATTAAATTATTATGGGTAATTGTACAACGCGTCTAAACTCTATGCATCAAACGTGAAGACTGTTTTGGAAATGAATGATTAAAATGAGACATTAACTGGACTAGGTCGTGTGCGGGCGTCGTTGCATTTGCTTGTGTGATTGAGATTTGGTTACTAAAGACTTGCTTGAGGTGAGTTCTCGTAGCCCATTTTTACTGTCTTTTCTGTTGGGGGAAAATGATACTCAAATGTGTTTTAAAATATTTTGAATTGAACTGTGCGAAATGTGGTTTTATTTTTAGGACAAGATACGTGCTTATGACTGCTATGTGAATATTATGTGTTGCATGATTATTTGGATTGGAGGGGTATGCCTATCCCAGTAATTGTATGATTGTTTGGATCGGATGGGTACGCCTATCCAGTATTTGTGTAGTTATTGGAGCGGATGGGTACGCCTACCCTGGTATGTGTGAGGTCCTGCCCTAATTTAGTTCTCCAGCTGGTAGGTCCTTTAGGTACGTAAGTGACATATGGTGATTGACTAGCGAGATTGCTAGGTTGTGTTACATGACTAGCTGGGATGCTATGTCATGGGTAGTTGCATGTATATTCACTGTCATATTGCACTATTGTCCACTGTTTTGAAATATTGGCACGACTTTTGGGTTTAAGGTCAAACCTACGAGCTCACCAACATTATTGTTGACGTTTTTGAGTATCATTTTTAGGTGAAGTGAAAGAGGAATAAGTTGGTGATTTATGATAGCAGACTTAGAAGTATCCCGAGTGGATTTTCATGTGAAGTTTTGCTTGTTTATTTTATTTGGTATTAGTGTTTGGAAGATTTTGGTTTAAGTTTGGATTTGGACCCCTGTGAGGGCTTTTGGATATTGTAAGAGTTTGCGGATTTGATTGTGATTTGGGACATCACTCGAGGTTGTTCGAGGTTGATGGTCTTCGTAACACTTGAAGTTTATGCATTGTAGTTTTCTCTATATTGTATCTTGTGTTATGATTGATCATTATGTTGCGCTCTCGAGTTTCCGCCATTGTCAGGGTGTGACAGATTGGTAATCAGAGCCAAGGTTATAGAGAACTAGGTGGGTTGACCTAGACTATAACCTAAGATCCGTCATTTAGTTGCGTATAGGATCTATGTGCGCGGTGTTCCGCTTTTGCTTGCTTTCGCGTGTTCGCGGTTTGGTGCTTTAGTTATGTCAGTCATTGAAATGTGTGAGCTCAATATTGAGTATGACTGGGAAAGGATGCGAATATAAGTACGGTGGCCAACGTAGTTATAAGCGTATCACAACTCACTCATACTTAGTAATGTCGTTCACACAAATCGATGTTGACACCATAAGGTGGTATTATGTGTATAGTTATATATATAGTAAGATGTTCTATATATATATTAGTCTTCCCACTTACCTAACGTTGCCCATGTTCTCCCTCGTGTAGATAATGCCGCCAAGGATGAGGACCCGAAGTGCTGGCCGGCCTGTTGCCGAATCACGAGGAGGGGGAACGGGTGAACGGGTTGGTAGAGGTGGAAGGGGTAGAGGACCTAGGGGAGGTAATGATGAGCGTGTTGACGAATTGAATGGTCAAGGAAATGACCAGGGTTTGGGAGCTAATGGGGGCGTAGAGGGAGTCAATGGGAATGTAGAGGGAGTCAATGGGGGTGTAGGAGGAGCACCCGACTTCTCGACGATCATTGCCCAGCAATTGCAGAACCTCTTACCCGCCATGCTAGCTCAGGTTGGTAACCAAGGAAATGTTGGAAATCAAAATGGTAATGTGGTTAATGAGAACGTTCAGGAGAACGTTAGGAATGTGATAGTAAATGGCAACCGGGTAGGTTGTTCATATAAGGAGTTCTTAGCTTGTAACCCTAAGGAATATGATGGTAAGGGAGGTGTTGTAGTTCTTACTCGATGGATTGAGAAAATGGAGTCTGTGCAAGATATGAGTGGTTGTAGTATTGACCAAAAAGTGAAATACACTGCTGGTTCATTTATGGGTAAGGCTTTAACGTGGTGGAACTCTCAGATCCGCACGCTAAGCCAGGAAGTTGCTATTAGTATGTCATGGAATGACTTTAAGTTTATGATGATAGAAGAGTTTTGTCTTAGTCATGAAATGAAAAAGTTAGAAACTGAGTTATGGAATTACGCCATGGTCGGGGCTGGCCATGCTGCGTATACTGATAGGTTTCATGAGTTAGCTAGGTTAGTTCAAAATTTGGTGACTCCAGAGAGTAGGAATATTGAGAGGTATGTGTATGGCCTTGCTCCACAGATCCGTGGGATGGTGGCAGTAACGGAGCCAAAGACTATACAGAAGGCTGTGCAGATTTATGGTGTACTAACTAATGAGGCTGTTAGGAATGGATCAATTAAGAAGGTTGAAAAGAGAGGAAATATGGGGAAACCTAGCAAGGATAAGAATGGTAGGGATGATAATAAAAGGACTAGGACTGGAAATGCTTTTGCTTCTACCGCAAACCCTGTAAAAAGAGAGAATACGGGTACCTGGCCTAAGTGTACCACCTGTAACTCCTACCATGCACCCGGACGGCCTTGTCGACATGCTTTAACTGTAACCGTCCGGGTCATTTGGCAAAGGATTATAGAGGCGTGCCGAGGAATGTGAATCCTGTCAATACTAGAAACCCAACTGTTAGGGCATGTTATGAGTGTGGTAGTACCGACCATGTCAAGTCAACTTGTCCTAGATTGAATAGGGCATAAGGACCGGAAGGAAATCATCAAAACCAAGTTGCTGCTAATAACGAGGGTCAGGGTCGTAGAAACCAAGGAAACCAGGCTAGGGGTAGGGTATTCATGTTGGGAGCAGAGGAAGCTCGCTAGGATCCGAACATTGTGACGGGTATGTTTACTTTGAACAATCATTTTGCCACTACCTTATTTGACTCTGGTGCTGACTATAGTTTTATTTCCACTACTTTTATACCTCTGTTAGGCATAGAACCCAGTGAATTAGGTTTCAGATATGAGATTGAGATAGCTAGCGGGCAGCTAGTAGAGATTGATAAGGTTATTAAGGGTTGCACACTAGAAATCGAGGGTCATGTCTTTGACATCGATTTGATTCCTTTTGGGCATGGGAGTTTTGATGTGATTATAGGTATGGATTGGTTGTCTAATCATAAGGATGAGATAATTTGTCATGAGAAAGTAGTAAATATACCACTACTGGATGGCAAGGTGCTTAGAGTATTAGGAGAGAAACAGGTAGAAAAGATGAGGAAACTAAAGAGTGCTAAGGCTAAAGAGAAGGAACAAGAAGAGATTGTTGTGGTTAGAGATTTTCCTGAGGTGCTTCCGGATGATTTATTAGGATTACCACCTCTTCTGGAAATAAAATTCCGGATCGAGTTAATCCCTGGAGCTGTACCGATTGCAAAGTCCCCTTATCGTTTGGCACCTTTTGAATTGGAGGAGTTGTCGAGACAACTCAAGGAAGTCCAAGATAAAGGTTTCATTCGACCAAGCTCATCGCCTTGGGGAGCACCGGTGTTGTTTGTGAAAAAGAAGGATGGTTCTTTTAGGATGTGCATTGATTATAGAGAATTGAATAAGTTGACTGTTAAGAATCGTTATCCGCTTCCTAGGATTGATGATCTATCTGACTAACTGCAAGGTTCATAGTTTTTCTTAAAGATAGATCTTAGGTCTGGATACCATCAGCTGAGAGTGCATGAGGATGACATTCCAAAGACTGCGTTTAGAACTCGTTATGGACATTTTGAGTTCACAGTAATGCCCTTTGGTCTGACTAACACACCAGCGGTATTCATGAATTTGATGAACAGAGTTTGTAGGCCTTATCTTGATAAATTTGTAATAGTGTTTATAAACGATATCTTAATCTACTCTAAGACTCGGGAGGATCATGTAGAACACTTAAGGTTAGTCTTGGAACTGCTCAAGAAGGAGAAACTGTATGCTAAGTTTTCTAAGTGTGAATTCTGGCTAAGAGAAGTACAGTTTCTTGGGCATGTGATAAATGGTAATGGGATTCATGTAGACCCTAGTAAGATAGAAGTTGTTAAGAATTGGAAAGCCCTTAGAACACCGTCTGAGGTTCGTTCGTTCTTAGGATTGGCTGGATATTACCGTAGGTTCATTGAGAACTTTTCTAAGATAGCTAAGTCTCTTACTATCTTGACTCAGAAGTGTAAGACTTTCTGTAACACCCCCAAATTAGGTCGTAGAGGAATAGTGTCCGGGAGCGTTACTTCATAATACCATTGCACAAGGCCTGAGAGAACGACCTCTAAACGTGTCATTTGAAAAGTAATTTTGTATTGTTTAGACTCTAATGCACATCACATAAGCCAAGCATTTAATTCACCTGAGAAAAACATGCTTAAAAGTGTCAACATAAAGTTGGTGAGTTCATAGATTTATGTAAGTAAAAAAGTTGGATAAAAGGTTTGTATAGAGTATATAACCATTTCAATCGTTATAATAGTTACCAAAAATGTATGCATGAATGTTGAAATCAAGGATGTGTATGACTATTGTATCCCATACGATAGTCACAAAAAGTTAAGTATATTTGGAACAAAGCATTTTTAAAGTATGCATGACCATTGTATCCAATACAATAGTCACCATGTATGATTTTGATTGCACCCCTAAGTTCATGAAACTGTGACGTAGACTTATATGTATGCCACTTTATTCAAGGCACAGTAAGAGTTCATGAGTATGTAGTTGTTGGCCTTGTAGACACCAATCCAGTCGTGCTCTGACATGGTATAGCGTTCGTTTGTCCAGTGATAGCTAATCACCCGAACGGGGATTGTCAATCCCGAATAGATCTATTTTATAACATTCACGCTTACCCTTTGAGTAATTTACAGTTTATGCAACTTAAGCTAATCCGTAGTCATTCGAGTAAAAGTAAAGTTGTTGCGTCCCTAAGTAAAAACAAGTATTGTATCTCATCGTGAGATATGAAAATGAGTGTATAAGAGTATGTAAACGAGTTTGTAACCAAGTTACGAAATCAAGTGTGTATCAAGTATGTCTAAGAGTATGTAAAAGAGATTGTAAAAGATATATGTAAACAAGTTGTAACGAGCATGTATTCTCCCTTGAGATTTGTAAAGCAAATATAAAACAAGTGAAAGAGGGGCTATAAACTCACCTCGAGTGAATGGACGGTTAATGGATATCAAATGAGTGTATACGTCTCGCGTATGACCGAAGGCAACCTAATTAATTATAGGCCATATGAGTACTAAGTACTTTGAATAACTAAGAAAATATATAATTCTATATTGCTACATCACCATCTAATTGTATTTGTGAAATCGTATTTATAAAGTTAAAATGTTTATAAATATCATGTTAGTAAAAATGGCGTAACTTTCTCGTTTTATGCTTGTTTTGCACGTTTCTTATGCCCACGACTTCTTATTAAGAAGAGTTATTAAAATATTAAATTTTTGTATTTTCAACCCTCTGATGAACATTACTTTTTACTGTTCATGCACTTTTATAAATTTATTTTTATAAACTTAATTATCGTAAACTCGTAAATGTCATATCTTATTCGTTTTAACTCTGATTTTAGTGATTCTTTCGAGCACGTCTTCATAATTAAAAGTTCTATAAAGTATTTTCCACAAATTATCTGATGTGAACAGTAATTTTTATAAAATATTTTTATATATTTAATTATATAAACTTGCAAATAGCATAACTTCTTCGTTATAGCTCAGTTTTTCGAGTTCTGTATATGCCTACGATCGTCATGACATGTAGTATTTTATAAAAATATAAAATAATACCTTATTTTCGTGATTAAAATAGTAGGTTTTGATCTTTTAGTTAAAATATGTTTAAAACTTATTTTTATAAGTTTTTAGTTTAGTAACTTTGTTACAAGTCCTCTACAACACCTATACCCTAATTCTTATGTATATTTGGTCCTTTAATCCAAGTAATGTCCAAGTATTGTCCATGATAACAAGTCCTTACATCACTTTTACTTATAAACTTAATAAGTAACTTTTTAAACCATTAACTTATATACTTTATATAAATTAACCAACACTTGAATAATACTTATACTTCCATTACAACATGTATTTAACATCCATATAACATGAAAAAGTATAGCATACCATGATCACAAGTAAAAATCCATTTTACATGTTAATAAGTTTCTTAGATGGTGATTTACTATATAAACATTATATATACATAAAATCACTAATGTAAGGAGATTAAGAGTTTTAGATGACCTTAATATGAAGTAGAATGATGAACAACAAGATCTAAACCCTAGTTTAGATATTAAACCCAAGCTTCCAATACTTAGAAAACCCTAAATCCAATGAAACCTTAATCCTATACCTTTCTTGATTAACCCTTGTAAATGCTAAACCAAACCTTCAAACCTTCTTGTAATACCTTAGATATAATGTTAGATCACTTGTATACTTGGTAAATAAATTTTGTATGGATTATCTAAGGGTGTTTGTTTTGGCCATGGGATCGAGGGAGAGAACAAGAGAGATTGTGAACTTTTTGCTTATAAAAATGAAGTGTATGTGTTATATGTTCTAGTGATGCATGTATATATACTAAGAGCTAGTCAAAACTACTATTAGGAAAGTCTTAGACTAAAAGAAACAATGGGAGGGATTTAAGGAAAGTCTTGGTCAAATTAGCTAGTCATGAACATAAGGTTTAATAAGTTTGAGGTTGTACATGTTCAAGTTGGTTAATTGTGTGCTCTTGGTCCCCTTGGGATCACTTTGTATCCGAAAATTAGGGGGGAGGTGCTAGTTGGTGTCATTGATATTTTGTATAAAAACCTTGTGTAACTTGAAGTTAAATGATGTAAAGGTTAAATGTAGATGTAATACTTATAAATTGTATGTCCTAGTTGGGTCCTTGTATGTAAAATTTGGTTATGATAAATAACATAGGTGGATTTTATAAAACTTTGAGCATTGGGTATAATAATGGGTATTTGTTGAAGCGTAGATAAGTTTTGGTGGTTTCGTGAATGCCTAAACGTACTTTATCGCGAAACGTAAACACTTTACGTAACCAATAAAAATAAAATGTGAAAAGTTAATAATTAACCTCTAAATAATTACCTAACACTTGCTTGACGTAAACATTTAATTGTTTGGGGCCCGTTTATGTTGAATGAAATTTTTTAGTTTACGCGATTTAACTTAACGATTAAAATTAAAAGCAAACGCGTACGAGACTAAAAATAAATAGTGAAATAAATGACGTCTTAAAATGACCTAAAAACATGGGGTGTTATAGTCTTCCCCCGTTAAATGAGCCTTGTCCTCAAGGCTTAAGACGCGACACTTGACGACAGTGCGGTTATAAAATGACCTGAAAATACAAAATGTTACACTTTTGATTAGGGTGAGGAACAAGAATTGGCATTTCAAACCTTGAAGGATAAGTTGTATAATACGCCTGTTCTAGATCTCCTTGATGGACCGGAAGACTTTGTGGTATATTGTGATGCGTCCAAGATAGGACTAGGCTGTGCATTAATGCAAAGAGGTAAGGTGATAGCCTACGCGTCTAGGCAGTTGAAAATTCATGAGAAGAATTATACGACCTATGATTTAGAGTTGGGTGCAGTCGTGTTTGCACTTAAGATCTGGAGACATTATCTGTATGGGACAAAGAGTGTCATCTATACGGATCATAAGAGTCTCCATCATATCTTTAGTCAAAAAGAGTTATATATGCGACAACGTCACTGGATAGAGTTGTTTAGTGATTATGACTGTGAAATTAGCTACCATCCTGGTAAGGCGAATGTTGTGGCTAATGCCCTAAGTAGGAAGGAAAGAGTAAAGCCTAAGAGAGTTAGAGCTATGAATATGACCCTTCAGTCGAGTATCAAGGATAGGATACTGGCAGCTCAGAAGGAGGTTGTGGATGAGTCTGTGGGATTGCAGAAAGGTTTGGATGAGATAATATAACAGAGAAGTGATGGGACTTCGTACTACCTGGATCGAATATGGGTACCTTTGAAGGGTGATGTAAGAACCCTGATAATGGATGAAGCCCATAAGTCAAAGTACTCCATACACCCAGGAGCTGATAAGATGTATTACGATTTTTGAGATAGGTATTGGTGGCCTGGAATAAAAAAGGACATAGCTGAGTATGTTAGTAAGTGTTTTACTTGTTTAAAGGTTAAGGCTGAGCATCAAAGGCCATCTGGCTTGCTCCAACAACCTAAGGTCCCCATATGGAAATGGGAAGGAATAACTATGGACTTCGTGACTAAGTTGCCTAGGACTAGTAGTGGGCATGACACAATCTGGGTCATTATGGACCGGTTGACTAAGTCTGCTCATTTTCTACCTATGCGTAAGGATTATAAGATGGATAGATTGGCTAGATTATATTTGAATGAGATAGTTGCTAGACATGGTGTGCCGATCTCGATCATATCGGATCGTGATAGTCATTTCACATCAAGGTTTTGGTAGTCAATGCAAGAGGCATTAGGAACTCGTTTAGACATGAGTACGACTTATCACCCTCAGACCGATGGTTAGAGTGAGCGTACTATTCAGACTTTGGAAGACATGCTTAGAGCGTCCATCCTGGACTTCGGAGGAAGTTGGGATGTTCATCTTCCGTTGGTTGAGTTTTTGTATAACAATAGTTATCATTCTAGTGTGAGATGTGCTCCGTTTGACGCATTGTATGGTAGAAATGTCGTTCGCTAATTATGTAGGATAAGGTTGGAGAAGGTCAGTTAATAGGACCTAAGTTATTGCAAGAGACTACTGAGAAGATCTCGCAGATTAAGGATAGACTTAAGGCCGCGCGTGATCGTCAGAAAAGTTATGCTAATAAGAGGAGAAAGCCTATAGAGTTTAGTGTAGGTGACTACGTCTTGCTCAAAGTGTCGCCTTGGAAAGGTGTGGTACGTTTTGGGAAGAAGGGGAAATTAGCAGCTAGATTTGTTGGACCTTTTGAGATTGTTGAGAAAGTAGGCCCCGTGGCCTATTAGTTAGATTTGCCTGAGGTATTGAATGGTGTTCATGACACGTTCCATGTGTCGAACCTTAAAAAGTGTTTGGCTGATTCAACACTATAAGTGCCTTTGGATGAGATCCAAGTTGATGCTAAGTTGAATTTTATGGAAGAGCCTGTGGAAATTTTGGAGAGAGAGTTTAAGAAGCTGAAGCGTAGTAGGATTTCCATTGTCAAGGTTCGGTAGAATTTGAAACGTGGTCCTGAATTCACGTGGGAACATGAGGATCAGATGAAATTAAAGTACCTGCATTTGTTTAGTGATGTTAGTAGCTGAATTTAGAAGTCGAAATTCTTTTAAGGGGGGTAGAATATAACCTTTGCCCTTTTTGTGTTTTGAATATTTCAATTATAGTCCTTTGACTATTCGACGTTTGTCAGTTTATTCAAATTTTGTACCGTGTTGACAGTGGTGAATTTGTTGAGAATCGTGGTAATTTATGGTTATTTGTGAATAATATTACTTTTTAGAGGTTATTATTATGTTATTTGTATTCCGGGTGGTTTGACCCGTGAATTTTGAGAAATGCCGAAAAACTAGTCTTGACACGTCCGTTAATGTCCAAATGAGTTTTGAAGGGTTTAAAGTGAAAATATGTCGTGTAAATACTCTAGGTTAATGAAAAATTATTTTTAAAGTGAATAAAAATGCTAAGTAACTTTGGGGAGTATTTTACGGTTGAGTTTTATGAGCTTTTATGTGATCCCTACACGAAAAGAAGAACCCGAACCCCCCTAGGATCCTTGTCCGCGGTTTGAGTCCAAGAGGAGACAAGGGGGCCCTTTTTTAGCATGGTTGTTTAAGGTTAGTACATACAAATATTCCATATTGCATTTTAAAAACACATAGTATTATTTTCACAAATATATATATATATATATATATATATATATATATATATATATCTATTTTCACAAATATATTTATATATAATATATTAATCATTATCTAATAACCTATATATATATATATCTCACTCATAACTTCTTTGGTTTATCTCGGAACGAGACAACACTCATGACACCTCACAGATACACGCTTATTAAATTTTCAAACTTTTATCAAGAAAACATGAAGGTCCAAGAGTTGTTAGGTGATTCTAGTGTTTGAGGTACTTCATTAGATACCAAGCTCGTTTGGACGTTGTCCGGTTTGTGTTACCAAATTAATCTGAGACATTCTTTGGCAGAGATTATCTCTTGTAAGTTTTTCATATTTTAAATTGCTTTTGTCCTTTTGGGTTTATTTTGATGCATAGATGTTAGTTGTACAAGTTGATCGTCGTAAAAATTGATTTTTGGAAACGAAATTGTAAAAAGGGTGTGTTTGGTTCGTTAGATTTAAAAGAGAAAGAAAAAGGTTTTTTAGTTGTGATGTTGTGGTCGTGATGGTTGAATAACATATGTTGCTAGATAGCTTATTTTTGATAATAGCTTATATAACTTATTTTGGGTTATTTTTGTGGTTATTTTGAGACTTATGGCTCGCGACTCTTATTTTGAAAAACACAACTAAGGAAATGTGTTTGATTATTTTCGTGGTATTGGAGCGATGTCGTGGACTATTTTTATAGCTTATGGTAGTAACCAAATGCGATACGTAGCTTATTAGCTTATTTTCAAGCTTAATATATGTATTGTGGAGCTTATGGACTCACGGCCCAATAAGCCTATTTAAGCCGTGGCTTAATGGGAGGGCTTATTGTGGTCCGGATTATTTTCTACTTATTAGTATATGTTTATGTATATAAATGGACCTTGGTTTTGGACTTGGATCGTATTTTGGACTTTAAATATCTTAATGGACCCTTATTGGGCCTTAAAGCCCAATAAGCGATATTTAGTCGTTATAAGAGTTTTGACGGACTTTTTGAAAGTGAAATGTATTTATGAAGTGGTATTAAACGAGATTTTGGGGAAAAAACATTTTAGTAAACGTTAAAAATCGATATTTTGGAATTTTGTCGGAAAATTTTCAAAAGTTTGAAAAGTGTTTGAAATAAAGGTTAAAAACCTTGGAAAATGTTGTATGAACGTACGGGTCATGTCGAAATTTCATAAAAAGTTTACACTTAGAAAATTTTACCTAAAAACATGATTTTTCATTTTAAAGAATAAAATATTATTTAATTACTTTATTTATTTAATAAATTCACTAAAAGACAAAAAATATAATTTTTCTCGAAACTTCACGAATATGTTTATTATGAGTAAGCGTTCTATTTTCAACCCTATTATGATTATTTTCATGATGCCTGAGGTCACCGAATAGACTTATCGAGGTATATTTATAATTATTAATTATAAATATTTACTTCTATTACTTATTTATTTTCTTTTATAGTATAAGTAAGTATTATTGAGTAATAGGATTGATATGATTGTTGGGATATGTCGCCAACTATCACACCACTAAATTGTTATGGGTAATTGTACAACGCGTCTAAACTCTATGCATCAAACGTGAAGACTGTTTTGGAAATGAATGATTAAAATGGGACATTAACTGGACTAGATCGTGTGTGGACGTCGTTGTATTTGCATGTGTGATTGAGATTTGGTTGCTAAAGACTTGCTTGAGGTGAGTTCTCGTAGCCTCATTTTTCTACTATTTTTCCGTTGGGGGGAAAAAAATGATACTCAAATGTGTTTTGAAATTTTTTGAATTGAACTGTGCGAAATGTGGTTTTGTTTTTGGACAAGATATGTGCTTATGACTGCTATGTGAATATTATGTGGTTGCATGTATGTTTAGGATCGGAGGGTATGCCTATCCCCAGTAATTTTGTATATTTGTTTAGGATCAGATGGGTACGCCTACCAGATAATTTTTGTAGTTAATTAGAGCGGATGGTACGCCTAACCCTGGTATGTGTTAGGTCCTACCCTAATTTATGCTCCTTTAGGTGCGTAAGTGACATATGGTAATTGATTATCGAGATGCTTAGAAGTGGTTTACATGACAAGCAGGGATGCTATGATCATGAGTTGTTAGCATATATATTCAACTGTCCATATGAGCTTACCAACATTATTGTTGACGTTTTCGAGTATCATTTTAAGGTGAAGTGAAAGAGGAATAAGTTGGTGATTTATGATAGCAGACTTAGAAGCATCCCGAGTGAATTTTCATGTGTAGACTTGCTTGTTTATTTTATCTGGTTTTAGTATTAGGAAGATTTTGGTTTAAGTTTGGATTTGGACCCCTGTGTGGGCTATTAGATATTGTAAGAGTTTGCGGATTTGATTGTGATTTAGGACATCACTCGAGGTTGTTCGAGGTTGATGGTCTTCGTAACACTTGAAGTTATGCATTGTAGTTTCCTCTATATTGTATCTTGTGTTATGATTAATCATTATGTTGCATTCCTGAGTTTCCGCCATTTTCGGGGTGTGACAATTTTAGAATATGCTACTATTTTTTTTAAATATGAATCAGATAACCTTGGCTTAATGTTCTCAACTCTTTCTCCAATTGTAGATGGAGACATTTCTTTTTCCCCAATGTTAGATGGATACATTTCTTTTTCCCCAATGTTAGATGGTGACATCTCATGCTCATTTGTACTCCTTTCATCCCATAATTATTTTCCACTGACAAAAAAACATATAGTTTAAGAAAAGCATCATCATTACAGCGTTTTCTTTCTTACTTTTTGCACAATGATAGTTTTACCCTTAACCAATTAATTTCTAACTTATTTAAAGTTTGTAATTATCATCTCGTGTGAGGGTGATATGGTAAACTTAATCTAACTAACCTATCTATTTTTGGAAGTGGACAATTAATTTAGGACAACCCAAAAAGGAAACGTGGACTATAATTACAAGACGGAGGGAGTAGCATGTACAACCAGCTCATCCATTTGTGGTGTGCAGGATATTTCGAATCTTGATTCAAATTTCAAAATTTCTGCTTTGTAGGCTTGGGCGGGAAAATGAGAATTATTTCTCCCATCAGTTTACGTGCTCTCACTTTTTTCCAAAAAATGACCGGGATTGACAACTTTTTCAATCATGCCGCTCTCCATGGTAATCGCATATGTCTCCTTAATTTTTATGGGTATACTATCAACACATCCCTCATCAACTTTACTTCTAGTACCAATTTCAACAATATTTTTTGCACTATCCGAATTGACCTGATTCAAATCCAAATCTTCCTCTTTGTTTCTGAATTCTAGCGAAAATATAGAACCACCCATGTATTTGACCTTGCAATATGTTACATTATAACAAGACCATATGTGTTGAAGTTCTACAAGTGAATGAATCGTCAAAGATTCACCCCAATGTGGTTTCTAAAACCTTGTACGACTACATGAAGAACTCGGTAAGTTATTCAACTTTGGAGGGATATCGAACACCCATCCATCTCTCTTGCATCCTTGATTTGACTTTAAAAAAGATTTTTCATATTTAGCAATGTTCACTTTAAGTTTAAAGCTCCCAATACTAATCTGGTTTAATCGCTTTTCAAGAGTTCGAATATTTCTAACTCAAAAAAATCGAGTAAACCCGAACCTTTTACCCGCCTTACTTACCTTCCTAGCAACGTAAAAATCTGCTATCTCTCCCACTTTAGAAAAAAGTTCATACATGGTTACCTTGCTCCATTTTGGGTGGGAAATTGGTAAGGAAAAAGTTCACCACATTCCGAAGACGAACATGCTCTCTCTTTTCGTCCCCGTCCCTGTCGTCTTGCTCACCTTGTTGTTTAGTTTTCATGTTAAGAAGCCGATTTATGTGCCTTTGATTAATTGGTTAGAATTGTACTTGATGCTAATGGATGATATTTTGTTGGTTTGTTGTGAATTAAGCTGATACTATATTACTTATTAGTTACATACCTACGTGCACACGAGGCTTTAGCACAAATCTTACCAAATGTGTTTTGATATAAGTCGCAATACATCTATATTTTAGTTATTTGTGCATACAAATTGTATATTATCTAACATTAGTAATGCAATTGGTTATGAATGCAAATTATATCTTGTAAATTTCTATTTCGGCATAGTAAGCTTGTTCTGGTGCATGCATGGAGTTGTTAAATAAGATTTTTCTATGACATTATGTAAAAACTTTTATACTTAAATAGTTATAACAATCGTGCATGCACGGTCTTTACATAAAATTTTCATTATGTATTAATATTGATTGATATTTTGTATAGGTTTTTGTAGGATGAATGATTTGACTTTGTATAGTTGTTATTATGTTGAAGCTGATATTTGATACGATCACATAAGTACATAGTTTATGTATCATTTATCCTATATTTCTCGTTTACTGTATTATTATCTAAGAATTATTATTTAATCGTTCATATTTGTGACTCTTAGTATATCTGGAGCAAAAATGAAAAAGACGGGGAAAACGCATGATTTGAAGCTTAAACGAAGAAAATACCATACCATACGACGTATATGGCGTATCCATGAAAATCGGTATATGTCGTATTAATGACTTCGAAGAAATTAAGAAGTGTTCGCATATGAAGAATATGGCGTATCCAGTTTAGGAGGATACGTCGTATAAAGGCCCAAGAGAAGAACTCACCGAGAGAGTATTGAAGACAACTTTTGAGAATCAAAGATTTCTTGAAGATATAGTTACTAGCTATTGAAGTAAGTATAAGAACAAGAAGCTGAAGACAATGATCATCATGAATCGACAATGCATTGATCATCCTATCATCTCTATGATCAACAAAAGAGTTTATCTCAAAATACCTTTTAAGATATTACAATGGAATTTTTATTAAAAAGAAAATGTGCAAGAACAAAATAGAAAAAGTAAAAATAAGTATGGGTTGGTGAAAAAGTTGTAGACAATTATCAATCAGAATTGCTACATCCACTCAAAGTTTACAAAACTTTGACCACACAATGACATGTCAAATGAATATGGTGGGTGAAAAATAAGAAAGAGAAAATATTATACAAGATTGGTACAACTCACTTGACATGTCATTGTGTGGAAAATGTTTTGTAAACTTTTAGTGGATGTAGCATTACTCATTATCAATAATGTTCACTAAAGCACAATTGGTTGTTTCCAATAATATAATGTTTGACGCGTTTCAACAACATATATATATATATATATATATACATATACATATACATATACATATACATATACATATACATAATATCTTTGTATATGTGTTTATATAAAGCAAGGTTGCAAAAATCGCTAGGAGCTAGTTAGGACGGTTGGGTACCACTTAGCGATTAATCAATTAGGCGGGTATTAATTGGATTGGACTTTTTATATATATGATTATAAATTTTCAAAAAATATATGCCCAATTTAGCCGATTTTTATCTGATTTATGCCCGATTTGGCAGGTTTTTATCCGATTAATTAACCGATTTTTTATCAAACCGATTAATACGGTCGACTAGTGAAAATTAAGACGGTTAATCCTCGTCTAGCGCCTAGGCGCCGATTAATCGGCCGCCTAGACCAATTTTTGCAACACTGATATAAAGAGAATGTTTATCGTATTAAATGTTTATCTCTTCCACATTTAATATCACATTAAAGTAAAGCATTTACTCTCAATCTGAACTCGTAGTGCTTATTGATTCAGTCAGCGACTTAAGAGTTCATTTGAAAACTATAACACTTGTTATAACTTGTTTGATCAGAGAGCAACCTTATAGCCATTTAATAAAGTGTTCATTTCGCAAAATACTTTATAATTCCGTTGATTCATTTCTTAAAAAAATTAGACATTGAAAGGTATATCTAGTGTTTGTGTTTAAACTACTTATATATTCAAATAATCAATTATGTCATGACTTAATTAAGGAACTACATATCTTTTAGTAGGCTACTGAAACATTAATTTGTTCATACGCATATTTTCAGGTTGATTTTCTATTTGTAGGAATTTATTTGTTCATGAGCCAAGCATCATTGTTTTTCCAGTTGCAGACTTGGGTTCGTTTGGTAGGACGGAATGAAATGTCAAATGAATTGAATAACCGACGTAATGGAATAAATAGTGGAATGTAATGATTCATTACCATTATTAATCATGTTTGGTTTGTATGATAAGACGTAATGGAATCATGATAAAAAGACTAAAATGGCCCATTAATAATAGGAAATTAATTTAATATATTAGTAGGTGGAGTTTTATGTAATTTGATTCCATTACAAGATGGAATGAAAAAAAAAAGTAGGGGCCTCTAAGGATTGGTTTTGGTGTAATGGGTTATTCCTTGTAATGAATCATTACATTCCATAAATGTAAACAAACAACATTTTTTCATTCCATCGTAATAATCTTTTTCATTTACGTTAAGGCGTTAAATAGTAATTGAGTCAAATTAAACAAACGAACATGCTATCGAGTTGTTTATGCAATTACGTTTGTAATATGTTTATTTAACTTGTTCACCTGAATTTGTATGTTCGTATTTTTACAAATTAACATGTATAACACTCGGTCATGGTGGGGATGCAAGTGATGTGTTGCTAACATAATATATGATAATTTTTATTAGAAGACAAACACGAAAAAAAAAAACATTAGACTAGACATAAAACACTTGAAACAAACATATGAGATTTAACACTACAACATCAAAGAATTTTAGTCCTGTAATACTTAATTTCTTTTTTTTTCATTCTTCAACGCTCCTTTCCAGCCATTAAATATTATTGTGTATTATAATCATATCAGAGTGTAGTGTAAGATATATATATTTTTTTCTTCATCTTTTGCTACTTTTCTCATCAGTAAAGCGGCCTACCTCTTCTCAGCAAGATAAACCTGTCTTTTTATGGCTTCCAATTTGATATGAGGAACTTGATGAATATTCAGAATTTGGCCTCAATGGTGATGTCATTTGGATAGAAGTCATGTAGATAGAATTAAAGGGTTGGTATACATACCGTTTAAAGTCTTTCTAGGTGAATCCTCCGCTATATAAAACAAGCTTTCCTTAAGCTTGATCTCTTTCCAAAACTCTATAAAAACGATACCTGCCATTTTATCTCATCCGATAACTACTTTCTTCATAGCAGTTATTTATTAAATTACTCTGGCAGTTCTTAGTTTGTATGGCGCAGTACTAACTCCATTAGTACTGTTGGCAGTATTAAGTCTTGTGAAGGAAAGATTTATTCCTAACAATTCCTCCCTAAACTTGTGATTGTCCCTTTCAATATCATCAAGGTTTCCTTCTGAATAAAATCTTCTATGTCTTCTTCCTCTGCTGATGATTCTTTTAAATATTTCTTTCACTTCTGCGCTTGAAATCTTATAAACCTTAGAAGTTCAATTGCCTGTGAACTCTCATGATCAACCTCTAATTTCTTCTTCAACATCTTGGAAATCATCTCTTGGCTTAAAGGATATTTCTTCTCTGTCAACATATGAATTGCTAACCCATTCTCCATCAACAAAATGTGAATACCACAAAAATCATATAATCTCCAACTTAACAACTTGTATTCATGCTGATCTTTCCAAATATCATCATCTTCATCAGGCTCAAACAAAGTGTGTAAATCTCCCCAAAGCATCAGATCAAATCCTTCTGGTCTTGAAGCACTATACCTTTCCTTGACTAATTGTACCAATTTTCTATCCAGTTTCATAGTCTCAAGATCTCACTCAATATCTTATAATTCTTAGAACTGCCATCTCCTCTGAATACTTGATAATACATGAAAGTCTATGTCAAAACACAAGTCTTCCAATCCATAATTGGAAACTTTGTAGATATAGATTCAACCTCTATAGGAACCTCTTCTCTTGGTTATGATGCTAAAAATCCTTGTTGATTCTTCCTTCTCAGGATCTTCCTCCATCTTTTGTCTTTCACTTGTGCTTTTTCTTAAGGAATAGACTTCTTTTTCTTTGTCCAGGTTTCTTTATAACAACTTCTTTCTTTTACTTCTGAGTATCAACATCTTCTTCCACAAATCTTTTCAGGTGACTTTTGCTTTCCACTTCCTCATGCTCTGCATTCCATAGGCTCAATATTTTGATTAAAATCCCAAACCTTTTCAAAGATTGACCTTATGTCATTGTAAGACATTCCCTTGAAGTCACTTATCTTGTAGTTCCCTTGATTCTTCAAGTATTTCATCATATTTCTTCTTGCTTGGGCAATTGTCTTTGGCTTCATTTTTAGAGAATGATATCTGATAATTGAAGGATCATTCTAATCTATCTTCTTAGTAGACTTAGATTCAGCCATAGCTCTTTTCCTTTCTTCTTCATCCCACTGTCTAGCAATCTCTTCATCTCTAGCAATTTGAGCTCTTTGTTCCTCATTCATTTGCTCTTCAAGTCTGATGGCTTCAGCAAGACTTAATCTTTCTTGTTCAAGCTCCTTCTTTGATTTCTTCTTGGGCTCAGACTCTATCATTATAGCTTTTCCCTTGTCTTGTCTTGACCTTTTCTCTGTACTCCTTCTTGTATAAGTAACAGTTCCTCCAGCAGTACTAGACTTACCTCAAAGCCAGAGTACTAATAATTGGAACTTCTTCACTAGAAGTTACCTTTCTTGACACCAGCAAAGTAATTAGAATTCATCACTTGCTTTCTCACTGCCCTCTTGTTCTTGAATGACTTCAGTTGGAGTCACTTCTTGAATAAATAGTTTCTAGCGTCCATACTTGCTTTTTCTTGAAGCTCTGCATCAGATACTTCCTCCCCTGTTTCGGAAGAGTTCACTTCAAAAGACTTCTTCAATCTCGAAAGAACAACTCTAGCTTGTCTCCTTGCTTTTCAATTCTTGATTTGTGACTCTAGCTTCTTGACCTCTAATGTATAAGCTTAGTATAAGCAGAACTGTAGGTTTTCTTTGTCTTCATCAAGTCAGCCTCCATTACTTCAAATTCCTTGGTCAGGAAAGTTTGGTAACCAAATCATCAATTTTTCACATTTTTAAGTTCAGCTACCTTCATCTACTTACTTGTGAGTTGAACAACTATAGAGAGGTTGAGTCAAGGGGTGAAGGTAGATGGTGTTCTGTTCCAGGTTGTGTTGGTGATGGTTGTGTGGGTGAGGGTTGAGTAGGTGAGGGTTGTGTAGGTGATGGTTGTGTTACATCAGCAGTGGTATGAGCAGGGGTAGGTTCAGGTGAAGGTGAAGGTGTAGGGGAAGGTGAATGTTCAGGTGAGTGGGAAGGTGAGGATGTAATTCTGGAAGGTGAAGTGGAAGGTGCAGTAACATCTATCATGGTGGGAAATAAAGCAACCTCCTGGCCTGAATAACCCTTTGTTGGCCTCTTCATATTGTTAAACACTTTCATGCTAAGAGAGGGAACATGATATGTTCTAGTGTGTTGTTGAAACTGGTGTCTCTGCATATCTAGGCATATCTGAATGAACCTAGGGTACATCAAAAACTTATGGGGACTAGAGATATTAGACACCATGTGCTCAAAAATCATCCTAGAAAAATTAAACTTCTTATTGGTGGCTAAACATATAACAGCAGCTGCAATATTACTACTAAACTGCTCCCAAGCAGTCTTCTTTGGGCTTAGGCAATGAAGAATATTGTGAATAAGAAACCTCCATTGAGGTGAAAAGGCACCCTTTTGAAAAGTTAACTTATCTGAGTCAGTGTGATATCCCATAAGCGCCAATTGCTCAAAGATCTCTGAGTTTGGAATAGAAGTAATACCATCTTGATCAGCCAACTTGAGATGTCATCGTAAAGATCCTTCGGTGATAGACAGTGAGTGACCATCAATAGTAGCATTAATCTTGACTTCTCCATTATCATCAGTAGAAGCCTCAGCAGACCTCCAAAATTGTTTGATAAAGGAGACACAAACCTCTGGCTTCTTGGTGAGTGCATAGCAAATGTGACTTCGATTTAGGAAATCGATGATCTGATGAAACCCTACACTTCCCGTAGATTTTTCTAGAAATGCTACCATGTTGTGCTTGTCACAAAACTCCAAGTTTGCCATGAGTAAAACTGTGAGTAATCGAGTGGGATATGATCGTTAATGAATATATCTAAAAGCTGTATGAAAGTTATTGTGATTTAAATAGAGAAACGGAGAGATATAGTTTGACCAATTTAATGAAATTGAGTGTATCGTGATGAAAGTTAACATATATATATATAAAGATCACGAAAGTCCAATTGGTCAAACCCCTATAACATACGAATTTGGCGGAAATATTCTCAAAGCTCTATTAATTAATGTCAATCTGTTAGGCTCAAACATTACTAACGGTCATCCTAAGGCCGTTAGTACTTTGTCTAGCTTTACTAAAATTCCGCATAGCTAGTATTAAACTTTCTCCACCCATACGCAGTGCAAACTCCAAAGTTTTTTTGTTTTGATACAAAAGGAATAAGTTCACACAATCTCTCTTTCTGTTTTTAGACTCACATTTCATCTCTCAATTCTTTTGGCTCACTTTTCATTCTGTCTATCTCTCAATTCTTTGAGCTCACCCATTCTCTCTTTTGTTTTAGCTCACAAACTCACACAAAGTATAGTTTTTGGCAAACTACCAGCCATAAATGGATTTGATGAGTCTTTACCAATAGCCGTTTGCTTTGGACTAGCCATTGCTTCATTAGAAAAACATGGTGCAATGATAATCATATAGTTTTGAGTAAACTATCAACTATAAACGGATTTGTAGAGTCTTTACCAATAGCCGTTTGCTTTGGACTAGCCTAATACTCATTGTAAAAACATGGTGCATTGATGACTTATAGTTTTGAGTTAAACTATCCAACTATCAACAGATTTTGAGAAGTCTTTACCAGTAAGCCGTTTACTCTGGATAGACACAATCTTGATGTCGATTTGACATGGGTGATACTGATGTCCATTTGTTGTGTGAGTGTCACAACCAACACTTTAGAACATACAAACTATGCCTTCCTCCCCTCAAACATATACATTTGGAGTAACCAATTTCACACTTCATTGTTTATCCTGAAAAGTTAGCTTAAAACCAAGAAAAATTAACACCTTAAACATTTGTCGTGTTTAACAGTATTAAGAGTTACTAACAGGATTAACAGAGAAATAACCAGCAGTACTAATTATAAAGTACAGTTTTAACAATCAGTTTAAATATAACTAGCTAGTACTAATAAGAACTAAGCATATAAATTGACAATGGACGTACCTGTACCTAACATTTAACAAAACTTTACAACAGACAAGGATTTGGGCCTTAGGGATGAAGCATTTCCAATATTAAGACCAAGTTACTGAAATCTACCAGCACTCAATACTTTTGTAAGGAGATTCTGGCTACATTATGTTTGAGTGTCAATTTTAGCATTTTGAATCAACTTTTTAGATGCAATCTCTTATTAAATGATGCCTAATCTTATATGTTTTGTTTTAGGTATGTTGAAACATGATTTTTCAATTATAAAGATTTTTTCTTAGTTACTAGTATTGTCAATATATATAATCGTTGTTCATAAAATTGTCCCATAATCTCAGCAATGGTTTTTGGATCCAAAGAACCTTGTCCACAAGCCAACTTGCAGCAAGCCACATATTCAGATTCAGTTGTAGAAGTGGCAACTACAGTTTGTTTCTTGCATTGCAAGAAATTAACCTATCTATTTCCCAAAAACTGACAACCTCCAGTTGTTGACTTCCTATCTTGTGTAGCTCCAGCATAGTCACTATCAGTGTAAGCAACTAATTCCAATGGAGAATCCTTAGAATACCAAAGGCCTAATGATGGTTTTCCTTTAAGGTATCTAAAGATTCTCTTAACAGCTAAGAGATGGGAAGACTTTGGAGAAACCTGAAACCTTGCACATGCACACACTGCAAACATGATATCTGGCCTGGATGCTGTAAGGTACATCAAAGATCCTATCATAGATCTATAAAGATGTTCATCAACATCAGCAGCATCTCCATCTTGAACCAAAGGCTTTTCCAAATCTGTGGGAGTAGATGCAGACTTCACATCTGAGTAGTTGAACTTTCTCAAAATCTCATGGACATATTTATCTTGACTGATAAAAATTCCTTTCTTGCTCTGTTGGACCTGTAATCCCAAAAAGAAGGTGAGTTCTCCCATAGAACTCATTTGAAACTTATCCTTCATAAGCTTCTCAAACTCATCACATAATTCCTTCTTTGTAGATCCAAAGATAATGTCATCTACATAGATTTGAACAAGCAAGATATGTCCCTTATGTCTTTTGATGAACAAGGTTTGGTCAATCTGTCCTCTTTGAAATCCATTGCTCAAAAGATAAGTGGCCAAAGTGTCATACCAAGCTCTTGGTGCTTGATGGAGTCCATATAGTGCTTTCACTACCTTATAGACTTTATCAGGATGGTCAGGATCTTCAAAGCCTGGAGGTTGACATACATATACCTCCTCTTCAATCTGACCATACAGGAAGGCACTTTTGACATCCATTTGGTAGACCATAAAACCCATATAAGAAGCATAAGCCAGGAATATTCTTATTGCCTCTATTCTAGCCACAGGTGCAAAGACTTCATCATAGTCTATGCCTTCTTCTTGTGTATGTCCTTGAGCAACAAGTCTTGCTTTGTTTCTGATGACAATCCCCCTTTCATCTTTCTTGTTTCTGTAGACCCACTTTGTACCAATTGCTCTATGACCTTTAGGTAAATCTACAAGAATCCAGACCTTTTGCAGTTTGAACTGAAGAAGTTCCTCCTGCATTGCTTCTACCCATGCTGGATCTCTAAGAGCTTGAGAAATTCTTTTTGGTTCTTCCTGAGAGAGGAAACAAACAAAAAGACATGTATGAAGATCCTGATGAGACTTCCCTTCATAGATAGCACTAAGAAATCCTTTTTCAGAGTAAGAAGTTTTCATCCTTCTTGTCTGAACAGATGACTGCACATCACCAATCACATGCTCAATTGGGTGATCTTTGTGAATTCTTGTGTGAGGAGTTGTAGGGACTTCATAAGATTGAGGAATGTTCCCCAATTCAATTTCTTGGTCCTCCATATGTGAGTCTTCAGATGCAAAGACTTGGTGCCCAACCAAAGTTTCAGGTAGTAGCAATTTTTTGTTTTTTTTTTAACATTCAGGGACAGCAGTACTAACTTCTCTACTACCAGTATTAACTTCTTGCCTGGCAGTATTAACTTGTTGATCAGCAGTACCATTATTATGAAGATTGCTACTATGATGAGACTCTGTTGTAGCATCATCTTCATCATTTAACTCATCTTTATCTTCTATTTGAGCATCAACACTATTTGGTGAAGCATCACCAAAATATGAAGCATCCTTCCAAATTGGCATTTCAATCCAATCTTGATCTTGTTGAGAAGATGTGCTAGAACTAGAAACACTTGTTTACCTACAAAATCATTACAAAGCCCGCGAACCACGGGTAACATAATTCTTGATTTGGTTAAGGAATCCAAGATCAACCAGCCACTTTGGACGCATTTCTCTATCGATAGGCTTATTTCTCTAATAGAACCCAATATGCAAGTTTTCCTGAACTTTTCCTAGTTCTAATATATGTATACCCCTAAAAGCTTGCACGTAAGGAATATCTAACGAAGAAACCTTCATCACTTTTCCATCAAACTTGCCAACGCATCTAAGGTAGTTGATTAATTTATAGTAACATGACATCCAAATGGTTTCATGAAGCCTATAGCAGGTTTAATACCTCTAAAGAGTTCATAAGGAGTCTTGTTATGAGGCTTGACTATTAAGACCCTATTCTGTACATAGCAACATAGAAAGCAGCTTCTGCCCCCAAAATGTTGTAGGAGCTTAGAGTCAAGCTAACAGTGTTCTAGCAGCCTCAATGAGGGCTTATTCTTTCTTTCAGCTACACATTTTGCCGGGTGTCCTTGCTACACTATATTCTCTTTTAATACCTTTTTCCCTACAGAACTCATCCATCACTTTGTTCTTAAACTCTGTCCCATTATCACTTCTGATTATTTTAACTTTCTTATCCACTAGGTTTTCTACCTCTTTGATAAAGTTTTTAAGGATCTCACTTGTTTCATCCTTAGTTGTTAAAAAGAAAACCCATGAAAATCTACTATAATCATCAGTGACTACCAAGCAGTACTTTTTATGCATTAGACTACTAACAAAAGTTGGACCAAAGAGATCCATATGCAGCATAAACAATGGCTTAGTAATGGGATTAAAGGCCTTGGTCTTACAAGAGGCTCTGTGTTGCTTGCCTTTAAGACAGGCAACACAAGTTTGGTCATTCTCAAATCTTTTTAAAGGTAAATCTCTTACAAGATTTTCTTTGACAAGTTTATTAATATTCTTAAAATTTACATGACCAAGCCTTCTATGCCAGAGCATTGATTCCTCAGATGTAGCCTTTGCAACTAGACAAGTTAAACCATCTTTAGGAACTATGTTTTTCATATCAAAACTGTACATGTTATCCTGTCTAGGAATTTTAAGAAGTATCTGACTTTCATCAGGCAACTTAAAATTAGGAGATAGAACAAGACATTCAGAATCAGTGAAAAGAACATAGTTCTTTTTGTCACACATCTGTGAGACACTAAAGAGGTTGAACTTTAACTCTTTGACAAAGTATACATCATCAAAATCAAGTTTATCAGTTTTAATAGTACCTTTGCCAGTAATTCTGCCTCTATTTGCTCCTCCACCAAAAGTAACATAACCTCCATCAAAGTCTTTGAAATCTGAAAGATGGGCTATGTTTCCAGACATGTGCCTTGAGCATCCACTATCAACAAATCCTTTATCATTTAGCTGTGAATTGCTCTGCACACAAAACTTATGAAGTTAGTTATCTTTGGGGACCCAAGCCATTACTGACTTGGATCTGCCTCGTGCATCAATGTAATTATATTTGTTGAAAACCAGTGATGCACCATTGGGTTTGATGGGTTTCCAAACCCAACATGCTGAGGGCTTAACAACATTAAATCCCCTTGCCCTGACAGTATTAACATTTTGCCTACCAGTATTAACATTTTGTCTACCAGTATTAACATTTTGATTATAAGACCTTTTTGTTAATGTTGTTCTCTTGTAAAAGGGCCTGTGAACAGTTGATTGTGCTTGATTTTGAAAATATGTCTTTGGTCTAGCACAATTACTTGTTGATTTGGGGTGAGCAGTATAAGAAGGCCTAACAGTATTAAAAGACCTAGCAGTACTAAAAGGTCTACCAGTGTTAACAGACCTAACAGTATTAACAGGCCTTGCATTATTAACAGTTTTTAGGCCAGTCTTCATTAAGACTGCTCTTGGAACCATATGTTTGGGACAACTGTATTGAATGTGATCAAAACTTCCACAGTTAAAACATGCCTTATTATTAAACATAAAGTTACATCCTAACTGATTGGATTTTTGACCATTCCAATTCCTTTGGTTCCCCCCTTTATACATTACAAAATCACTTCCTAGTTGATTGGACTTCTTTCCATTCCAATTTCTTTGATTCCCCTTAGGAGTTTGTGATCTATACATCTCAGCATACCTAACTGACTTTTTAACTGGTTTTTCATGATCTTTAGGTTTGACAGACTCTGCCTTTTTATCAACAGGAAAAACAATTTCTTTATCAACATTAAGTGAAGACTCAACAAAGCTACTTGTGTCTTTTGATACTTGTTCTTTTACCAAAGAGTTATCAGAATTTTCCTTAGAATCATCTGATTTCTTATCACAAACTATGTTAGACTCTTGCTTACTATTCTCAGGACCATAACCTTTGAATTCAGGCTCTTTGAATTCATCAAGACCAGAATAAGACAGATCAAGCTTTTTAGGTCTATTATAGATTAAAGGATGAGGTGGAGGAACTGCACTATACCCCAAACCCTTTTTACTTTTGTCAGTTATCTGACTCCCTAACAACTGATCTAAATCTTTTGAGGCCTTATCAAATTTCTCAATTTTAAATTCAATGCCCTCTTTTTCTTGCTTAACTTTTTCAAACTCACTTTTAAGCACATTTATTTCATAGTCTTTGCAAGCTACATCTCTTTTAAGAACTGCAACTTCTTCACTAAAGAGAACCTCATTCTTTCTATAAGTGATAAGTTGTTCTTCTAGAGTTGCTAAACCTCTTTTATATGTAGTTGCTGTAAATTCAGTTTGATTAAGTTTAACAATCAAATCATCACACTGTTTCTTAAGAGTTTCATAGTTTTTTAGACAAGTTTTAGAGCAAGTTTTATCATTGTATACCTCTGAGTCTGAAAATGCCATTAGAGCCATGTTTGTCTGAACTTGTTCTTCTGCCATATCACTCTAGTCAAAACCTATACCGTCTATAGCCAACATTGCCTTTCAAGATGTGTCTTCATTGTTTCCTTGCTTCCTGGTGTTGTCTTGATTTTGACTGACTTCATTGCTTCTTGGTGCTCCTACACTCCGTGGCAAACGTAGTGTCTCTTTTTATGACAGTTGAAACACTCTACTTTGGATTTATCATACCTAGCAGTATCATTAGCATTAATGAAAATCGTCTTGCTGTCATCTGATTAGTTTTTTATACTTCTTTGCCCCTCATCTTAGCAGAGAGAGCTGCCACTTCAAATCCATTGCTTTCAGATCATCTTCATGAATTTGATCAAAGTCTTAATGTAGAAGATTAAAACCATTTAGATTTTCAACCATGAAAGCATACACAACATTATCACTGAAGCTAGCAGTACTAACTTGAGGACTAGCAGTGTTAACATTAGGGCTAGCAGTACTAACTTATGGACTAGCAGTGTTAGCATCATTAGTGTTGCTAGTGCTTGGAGCAGTCATGAAGGCCAAGTTTTGAGCAGCAGTACTTGCACCAACAGATTTCTTTACATTTTGTTCAACAATTTTGAAGTTGTTGTACAGATCATCAATGCTCATTGTATCAACTTCAGGCTTATTCATCCAAACAACAACATTAGTGTTCTACTCAGGGGGCAAGCTGCTTAAAATTTTTGAATTCAAGTCTTCTTGAGCGATGACTACACCCAAGATTGCAAGCCTACTGACAATTTTCTAAAGCCTGTTAAAGATGGAGTCAAGGGACTCTGCACTTGTTGCACTGAAATTTTCATACTGTTGCTTCAAAAGTGTCTTCTGAGTTTTCCTAGTTGCTTCATTACCCCCAAATCGTGTTTCAATGGCAGCAAACATTGATTTAGCATCAGGGTACTGACTGAACGTGAGTTGATATTCATTGGGAAGAGCCATGAGTAGCAAGCTTCTGGCCTTCACATCATTTTTCTTATTTGTCTTTTCTTTAGTAGTTACAGGCACATACATCTTTGTAACTGAAGTACCATTCTCCTGTGCCGTTTGTGGTACAGACACCCATGAGTTACCATTCTCTATGACATCCCATAGAGCATAGTCTTGTATTTGAAAGTACTACTTAATTCTAATCACCCACATCTCATACTCACCTAGTTTGAGTATGGGAAGCTTTGCAGTAGTGCCACTATTTGCAGATTCAAACTCCATGTCTTCTAGATCAAAGTTTCTCAAAGCAAAGCTTTGATACCACTTGTTGATCCCAATCCTAGATCGATTCCTTAGGTTTTCTAAGGTTAAATTACCTTGGATAAATCCAAAATAACTTGTTGTAGAAACTTTGTATGCATACTAAAGTGTATGCGGAATCTACACCTTAATACCTAGAAGTATTATGAATAAAACAGTAATCTTGGATAAACAAAGATATAACCAAACGCTCCAATATTATTAGATCAATAATACGAGTACTCTTCACTAGTACTAGGGTTTACAACCTTGAAGCTTTTCTGAATCGACTCGACAACTATGAACTTATAAAACTTGATATCTCAACACCCCTAGGCCTCCTTTTATAGACTAAGGAGTCCTAGTCGGCTTACAATACATTCCTAAGATATCATAATCTTTTCTAAACATAAACGTAATCTCTTAAACAAATACATTATGTATATCTTGTACAAAAATATCTCAATACTTATCTTCACAAGTATTCTTGTTCTCCAAACAATCTTTATCTCTTTAAACCGTCTTTATCCTCTTGGCAGTAGTAAGTCTTCTAGCAGTTGTAACCAGACTGCATTAACTTTTGTACCAACAGTTACTATAACAATAAAGCAGGCCAGTAGTAGTAACATTAGACTAGCTAGTACTAATATTATACTCACTTTAGTTAACATGTACTTGCAGTCTTACATTACTACTTAGCAGCCTAACTTACTTAGCTTATATTTTTTCAGTCTTCATCTCTGAGCAGTCTTAACTTCAACTAACAGCAGTAACTTTACACTAACAGTACTAAATTATACTAACAGTAGTAACTAGCACTGGTAACTTTATACTACCAGTACTAACTACTTAACATAATTTCCCTTATGTACCTGAGCAGTAGTAACTCTAAGAATCCTTGAAGTCTTTTAAGTCCCAACATAACCCATCTATCTTCCATTGTGTTATGATTTCTAATATCCTACAGTATCGATTGACCTGTTTTAACCAAAATCTTATTTAATTCCTTGATTTTCTTTTCAGACTCTATTCATTTATCAAGAAGCTGGTCTTCGTGTATTTTGAAATCATTCTTCAACTTCGTCCTTTCTTCTTGAAAAAAGGAAACAGTTGATTTTTCTTTTAAAATTTGGTTATTTAGATTTGCAATTTCCTCATTAAAGTCGTTATTTGTTTAGCAGAACTTAAGTGGAGTGCATTTATCTTTTTTGTAAGACATTGTTCTTAATAAACCGACTTTTTATAACACCTTTCAAGTTTATCATATTTTTCTTGATTGATTTCAAAACATTTTTCTTGTCCCTTATATCTTGCAAGCTCAGTGGTCAAATCGTCATTCTTTTCTTTCATTTTGCGATTGACCATGTTGACTTTCTCAACTTCGATGACCAAATTATTATATAATGACTCAAAATAAGCACGTGTTTCCTCAACAGTTGCAAGATTTTGGTCTACTGGTCATCCATTATGTTCCACATTGGAATCCGCATAGATAACATTGTTGTCATTCTGTTGATCTAAAAATGGCTCAGTAATGGGCTCGAGTAGCTCAGTATACTGCTCCTCTTGAGTAAACATATTGAATCTATCATTATTATAACAATTTTCATAGTGGTGTACCTCAGCTGATCCATCTGAATCGTAGACGGGAGCTTTATCAGCTTGAGTACTCGATGAAGATGCTTGCTCCAAATTTGTCATTAAGATGCAATTTGCATTTATTTCCTCAATCTCTTTAATATCACCTGTAGCAGCCATCAAATCAACTTCCTCAGCTTGGAGTTGGATCCTTGCTTTTTCCTTTTGAGCAATCAACAACTGAGTCTGAAGATAAGTAGCATCCCTTCTCTACGGTTTGACTGTGCAATTTTTAGCATAATGACCCACTCCTCTGCAATTATAACACCTTATCTGATTACCATTATTCCTATTACCATTACCCTTCTGATTTGTAATCCCTAGAACAACAATAAGCCCATTCTGATTCCCAACATTCTGAATACCCGGATTCTGAACTGCATTCTGCACAACCTGATTCCCTGCATTATACCCATTCTGATTCCTTGCAAACTGCCCTACATCGTACTTTATTTGATTTTTTGAATTTTGCCCTGCATACTGTCTAAACTGATTTCCCCCATTACCTCCAACCATGTTTATACCCGACTGAGCAATCTGTCTGTTACGAGGGTTTGATGAAATTATTTGGTTGTTGATAGTTGGTGTGGAGTATTTTAGTTTGAATGCCTTAGCCATAAGTATAAGTGCCATATTCATTGCAATGGTGGGATCATTGATTTCGTCAGGGTTTGGCATTAGTTGTTGCATGGAGTTCGTGTTGAATGAAGGTTATAGGATAAAGTTGTTATTGGGTGGTGGCTGTTGCACGTAGGTAATTTGTGATTGGTGATCTGGGTGAAACACTAGATAAGTATATAGAGTCAGAGTGTTTTCCATGAATGCCAAAGCATCATGTGTTTTTGCAAGTTGTTTTGCTCTGAGTTCATTTACCTCCTCCTTATTCATCTTCAAGAAATCATACAACTGAGTATCGTCGACTTGATGCAAATCCTTTATCTGACGAACAATGATGATGTGACGTTTCCATTTTGGTTGTAGATTATTGAGAAACTTAAGATTGCTAGCTATCTTTTTAGAGAAATGTTTGTTTCCTTTAAAATCGTTCATTAACTTTGAGAAATGATGATAGTAAGATTCAATCGATTCCCCATCAGTAGAAGTGAGTGTTTCCCATTCATTAAATAGCTTAGCCCTTTTCTCTTGAGCCCCAATATCAGAACCTTTCATCATTTGCTGAATGAGTAACCAGATTTCCTGAGCAGTGTCACAACTATCTACTGCTGCATAGATATCTCTAGGGAGACCCATAAGAATAGTCTGAATTACTTAATCATCTGGTTCCATCTGGTTTATATCCTTTTCAGTGAGTTCTTCATCTGTCTATTCATGAAAGGTTTTATCAACAGGAATGTAGAATACATGTTATCTAATCATACACACAATCTTAGCAAGAAATCTTAGAGAGAGAAAGAGTGGTTAAACACTTCTAGATAGAGAGAAACAAAATAAAGAATAATAGATTATGAAATGACCAACACCCTCTCCAAGGCATGGAGAAGGTACTTATATCCCTTACATGGTATCCAAATGGGCTTTATGGTTGGTTATATATTAAATTTAATAAAAAATATATATCTTTAATTATAAAAAAAATTATATCTCTATAAAAAATAATAACCCCCAAAACCCTTATTACTACAAAACCCAAAACCTAAATAAAAACCCCTTAAATAAAAAATAATACTAAATCCTAAAAAAAAAAAAACATCCACCCACCACCTTACACCAAATCCATCATCATATACTCATCTACACTAGAGATATAATCATACACCATTTGAAAGACGCTATACTGTGTGTGTGATAGTGTGTATCTCACCTCCCTACAATCTCAATTCTCGATTTAATTTTCAGAACATCCATTCATATACATAACACATATACCAAAATCTCACCTCACACAGATAGATGAGATATATTATTCGACAGCCCTCTCGCACTCACTCCAAAACAAAGGAGTATAGAGATAACAACTCCACCACCAAATCTACCAACCCTAAAATCAACCCCTACTCTTCCTTCTTTTATAAATTTCTCTCCTTCCTTCTATATACATCTACCCTTTCTCTTCTTGTGTGTGTGTGTGTTGTCTCTTTTTATTAAAAGTTGCATACTAATATGATCATAATTAACATATTACTTTAAAATTTATTTAGCGGAAGTTTATTTATTAATACTTATGTGAATCTTCTTGTACACACCACACTACAGAGCGCACATCATATCTATAATATGTGAGATAGATAGTTCTCTTTTAATTCTAAATATTATCTTTAGAGATATATATAGATTCAATTCACCAACACTCTCATCATATATATGTGGCTATTGATAACTGAATGATGTTTGAATTCACAATTTTTTTTCTATATATAGCTTTTGCTACTTATTTTTTTCTCACAACACAGTGTGTGTGTGTGCTATATATACACTTCACCACAGTGTGCTATATCATCATTTATTTTAGACATTTATGTCGATGATAGTATATATATATATTAATCGACTCTCTCTCACTACACGGTCTTGATGTCTCAATTCTTGAGACGCGTGTTTATATATTGTAGTGGTTATAATAATTTTGTTTTTTGTATTTAGATATGTATTTGTTTGTAGCTCTTGTGATCCCCCCCCTCAGCTAACACACACAGCGCAGCGCATCCCGTGTTACAGCGTGATCTGTTGTTGTGTGTGTGTGTGTGTGATAACTCGCGAGGAAGAATAGACGTTGACAGCGCAGCACACATCTGATCTCCATGAATTGTAATCAAAAATTGATTTGAATATCAATCGATGTATCACTTGCTAAAGTGGTTTTGCAATACCTCAAGAGTTTTATTCATTTTAAAATTCATCAACCGTCAATTCATAGTCTGGACCGAATCGATATCCAGTGTCACAAGTTTGATCCATGTAGAATCTCATAAGTCACCTATCGCAGAGCTTGTTTGATGTTGGCTCTGGAAGGATTTTCATCGTCATTGTGAATACTTAAGTATCACTCTGATGTTCTGGCAATATTACAAGGATAATACGTATGACTCTTAATATATTACTTGTTTTCACAGTGTGTGAATAACAAGTGTATTTTGGATTAGTGTCCTAGTGAGATTTATGGATGATCACTTTATGGCTCTAGACTCGATAGTGCACTTTGGTTTTAGTAATCGAAGGCTGGAGTAGACTGTCACCTATTCAATACCAACTAACTCGAAGTGAGAAAGTTAATAGAAATGTGTTTAATCTCCGTGAGAAATGAAACAAGAGTCTTTTGAGAGACCTTGAGTGGCTAGGGAGGGTTGTGAAATAAGAATTCTTGTTCTTAAAAAATTGGATAAATCGGTGAAGGTTATGAATTGTGTGTAAATCGGTTAAGCCACAACTGTCAAAATCGGTTCACTTTTTACTGTCAAAATCGGTTCACTTTTTACTGTCAAAATCGGTTCACTTGTAAAGTGTCAAAATCGGTTAACCTAACAAATGGCAAAATCGGCAAACTGACAGTGGCAAATTCGGTTAAGTAAAGTTGTCAAAATCGGTTAATCTAAGATGGCAAAATTGTTTAATGAATCTGGCAATTTCGGTTGACACAGGAAATGGCAATTTCGGTGCCTTCAAAGTGTCAATTTCGGTGCCTTCATAAAATCTAAAAAACCAACTTTTCAAATTACTAAAAACTAGGGGTGAGCATCGGTCCAAAATCGAACCGGACCAGACCGAGTCCGAAATGGTCCAAAATGCCAGACCGAGGACCAGACCGAAATGGTACGGTCCGGTCCGGGTCGGTCCGGTCCGGTTCGGTCCTTAGTCCGGTCCGGTCCTATAAGGCATAATCATTGGGTTTTTTGGTAAGACCGGACCGAACCGACCGAAATGAAAACCGAATTGGTCCAAAACACCGGACCAAGAACCAGACCGAAATACGTTCGGTCCGGTCCGGTCGGTCCGGTTCGGTCTGGTTTTCCGGTCCGGTCCAGTCGAACGGTCCATATGCTCAGCCCTACTAAAAACTACACTTTTTGACCTTTTTTTTAATTTCTTTTGTACAACTAAGTATTACTAAGCTACTAGAACCTTAAAAACATAAACTTTATGATTTTCAACACCAAAAAGTTGTTCACTTTTTGGTTCGTGTACTAGCAACACAAACACACCCTTTTTGAATAAAAAACGCACACAAAAACACTCTAAATCACCCCATGGCTCTGATACCAATTGTAGAATACATGTTATCTAATCACACACACAATCTTAGCAAGAAATCTTAGAGAGAGAAATAGTGATTGGATGGTTCTAGAAAGAGAAACAAAAGAGAGAATAATAGATTATGAAATGACCAACACCCTCTCTAAGGCATGGAGAATGTACTTATATCCCTTACATGGTTGGCCAACACATGGGCTTTCCATGGGCTTTCCATGAGCTTGGCCCGATTAGCTTACTAAAGTTCCAAATATTATCTACGAGCTACGTTTTACATATTAAGGAGTGACCGAGACTTTTCTCGATTTTTAACAATGAACTTCACGGTCTGGGTCACATGGTTCAAGAATCATTCGTCTGACAAATGGATCATGAACAATGGAATTGTAAAGCAATTTCCCATTTGTTTGCTCTTTGCATAACGAAGAAGACGACTAGACCATGGAATGTAGTTGTCTTTGTTGAGCATAGGAGGACGGTTTTCGGAACTGACAACATAAATATCTTGTTGAGTCGAAATTACAAAATATGTGTGAAAACAAGATCTTAATAGATGAAAAGATACAAACTTTGTGAGTTATTTGTCGTTTAAGGATGAAAGTTGTAAACTTTATCAATGGTTTGAGTGTTTTGGTTGAAAAAAAGGACTAACGGTGAAAGATGTTTCAACTTGACGGATTAGTCTTGCTCTTTGAAAATGAACTTTAGCTTGAAACTTAAAGAAAGGACGAGTGATGCAAAGTATTATCAAACTTCAAGGATTAAAGATGCAAGCTTTTGAGAACTAGACAATCAATGGCTAAGGTTGAATATATTTTCACTTGAAGGGACTAGTTATGAAATATTTAGGTTCGGTTAGGTGGTTCGGTGGAAGGGTCGGTAGGGTGGTTTGGTTGTAGGTGGGTCAGTGGGATGGTTCAATTATAGGTAGGTCGGTGGGGAGGGTCGATTAATGAGGTTCGGTGGGGAGGGTCGGTTGAGGGTTAAAAATATTACGCCGATAGCTGGAATCGAACATGGAACTTAAGGATCAAATGTTCAACACCAACTCTCAAACCAACTGTGTTATGATGCCAGTTGTGTTTATATTCTTGTTCAGAAATACTTATGGCCTCTTTCGTTGGATTGAGTAACACAAGTCATTCGCTGGAAACAAAATAGAGGTTCGGTTGTATTTATTTTTTCCAAGGATCGGTTGTCTTCAACGATCGGTATATCTTTCTTTTTTTCCGCTCGATATGACTTACACAAAAAGTCTTGCCTTTTATCTTCAAATTTGTCTTCAAATTTGTCTTTAAATTTTGTCTTCAAAATTGTGACGTGAGACATAGATCACGAACAAACCACAAAACACCACTTTGCCTACCCCGAGCGATTGATACCACTTGTAAGACTAGCTTACCATGTTTCACACATACATACATATAAGAGAAATAAGATTAGAAGAGAAGAGAAGAGAGAAGAGATTTTAGAGAGAAAGAAACTAGAGAGAAAGAGCGGGGGGGAGAGCACATGAACACAAATGCTATATGGAAAAATGAGCTAACCAACACCCTCCTAACACACTAGGAGGGTCCTTATATAGTTACACAAGGAGCTGGCCTTGGGATGGGCTTTCCATGGACCGGGCTTAGTGTTTGGTTGGGCTTTTTGGCCCGAAACCTATACAATATTAGATTAAGAGTTTCCCGTAAACTATTACAAGCCTATATAAGGTTCGAGAATAAATAATGACCATCACTTTACTAAAAATGTAAGCTAACACAACCTCTTGAGTTTATCCTATAATTAATTGGTTAATTGATTAGACGGACTAAAACGATAAATAATCCGGTCATAAGGCTTTTGCAATCAAACTATTTGATGTATGTGTACTACTTGTTTTAGAATTGTTCTAATAACAAGTGGGAGCCTTTTGATTACTCCAAAAGTTGGGAAGACTCATTTATGGAGGTCTCAGATACTTATGTGAACTATAACGTGTTTTATTGCTTTATTTATTTATCGCATGATAAGAGTTTGTCTTCTGCTTCTACCCCTTTTCTGTCTGTTTATTTGCATTATATATTATTCCTCGTGACTTGTTTTATTTTGCAAAAGGATTTTTGAAATTAAATGGACATAATGATATCGAAATTTGATTTAATTAACCTCATGTCTTGCAAGTTTAGCGAAGCCGGATACCATTGGTTAAGGTTCGCTGGAACTCTAGGAGAGGTCCTGAGTTCACCTGGGAACGTGAAGATTCGTTCAAACAGAAATACCCACAACTTTTCACAAACCAGGCTTCGTCATCCACTACAAGGTCTTAAGCTTTGAGGACAAAGCTCTTTTAACGGGTGGAGACTGTAACATTTCTCAATTTCAGGTCATTTTACGACTCCTATTATTCGTCACTATTTATTTTGGTCCGATACGCGTTTACTTTTAATTTAACTTTTAAGCTAAATCGCGTAGACTAGAAATAATCATACAATGTAAACGGTCATCAAATAAATTAAAGTTTACGTCAATCAAGTGTTATATAATTATTAGGAAGATAATTATTAACTTTGCGTGTTTTAATTTTTATTGGTCACGTAAAAGGCTTACGTTTCGCAATAAAATACATTTAGACACACCTCGGAAATACCTAGGCTTACCTAGACTCAAACCAATACCCACTTTTGATCCTTAAACACAAAATTTATATAATTCTTGTGTTAACAAGCCACTAGGGCCGAATATGGGTAAGATTAACCCACACAAAATTCGTCCCATGTGCTAATAACAACTAGAAAATCCCTAATGATCCCTAAAGTACTTGTACATCCCATGTTTAATTAAACCTTGTACTAATTGTCTCTTCTAAGCTTATTACACAATGGTTATTAACCATTGAACCTCTTTTGGCCTCTTGGATGCCGCGGCTAAGATCAAATCACACACACAAGCCATAAGATTTCATGTATCTAGCAAATCTTGTACAATATTGTGTAATTAAGAATGGTACTTGAGTGGTTTAGCATAATACAATGTGAGGTTAACTAGAAACCCCAAAACTACAACTTATGGCTCGTTTGTGGTTAAACAAGGACTAGAGAGAGCTAACTAAGTCATGAGCCTATAAATACTCACTCACATTGTCACTTAACACATTTCCTAAACTCACAAATTCTCTCAAAGCTAAACCATACTCATTCCTTTCCTTTTTCATTCGGGTTATAAAATAACCGAACCCATACGCTCCCACATTTGCTTCCAAGGATACAAGTAACATTAAGATTTTCATACAAGCTCATAGGAAGGTACACGAGCTAAGGATTCGGGTATACAAAGCTTTGAAGCTTAGGGTTTATACACGTTTGGGTGTAAACGCATTTGTGTTGTCTCGTACTCGTATCATGCATTCTTCCTTTATTTACTAGTCTTTAATCACGTCAGTTTGTAACTAACGAGTTCATGTGAACAAATATGTGCATGAGACAACCAAGCATGGTTCACGCACATATATATATACTCGGGTGTATATTATGTGGTTTTGCTAAAAACTTAATAAAACGTGTAAGACATGATTTAATAACAAGCTAAGGCTAAGTGTTTTTGTTTAAAATACAAGTGTGAGAACAAACATGGACACCAACACGTACCAACGATTTTCACGAAACTCATACGTAAACATTTCGCGTACACTTATTAGTGTTGGATTAGGAAGGTAGTATATAAGTCGCTTAATTAATTGCATGTGACGGACTCAACCCTCATATAAGCTAAACGAACTCATTCGTGATTGCTAGGGCTATTAACGAAATCCTAAGAAACACCAAGGAGCTTAACGAGCCACTAGTGGTCTCGTTTAAACCAAGAAACCCAAAGTTGGGCTCAATAGGCCTAACTGCCCATTAGTTAGGGTCCATGGCTAAACTTTAAGTACAATGAGCTTATTGAGGGATAAAATGGGGCTTATTGAGGGCCCAACAAGCCCGTTAACGAGCTTAATAGCTTATTTGAATAAGGCCATTACAATTACAAGCAGCATAGACATGGATATAGGTGCTTATTGAGATGTGATATTAAGTTGGAATACTTGGTAAAGTCCTTTTTCAACATTTCAGGTTAAGATCGTTGGAGGGTATCAAGGCCCCAATAAGCCCGAAATAAGCTTAATTAAGATCACCGAGCTTATTGTTATTTTTTCAACTTAACGGTTTTATTTAAGCTTAATTAAGTCAAATAAGAGCTTATGAGCTTATTTATTTAATCTTGATTGGACCATTTATTAGCTTGATGGGCCTTAACGGACCCAATAAGCCCAATAAGCTCAAATAAGCTCATTCGAGCTTATTTATAAGCTGCCAATGGCTTATGTAGCTTATTGGAGTTAATAAAACCTATTGTCACTTCTTAGATCTTAATTGGAGTTAAAATGCGATTTTTACCAGTTAAGGGACTAAAAGTGTCAATTTATAAACTCAAGGGTTAAAACTGTCAAAAACTATTAGAAAGGTCTAGGGACTGTTTTAGACATTCTGAAACTCAAAGGGGCTGTTTTAAACATATAAGGACCAAAAGTATAATTTTGTAAAGTTAGAGGACTAAAAGTGTAATTAGGGAAACCTAAGGGTTTAAAATGTAAATATTGTATATTACATAAACACAAGGGCTGTTTTGTAATTATAGAAAACCTAAGGGTATTTTATAAACAAAAGTGATTCCATAGACACTTAACATATCAGACGAATTATATTCGGATAATATACAAGTTAACCTACGATTTAATAAATACGAATATTTATTAATAACTTATATACGTATACAAGAACGTGTGACATTGTATACCTTCCCAAGAGCCATCAAACAATTTCAAATACGATAAATATGTGCACCACCTTACAAGTGTTACTATAATATATATTAACAGCATTTATTATAGTTATATAATACTTAGTCTTTAGCTATATTTGTAGGACTATGATTGGCCGAAATTTTACTTAGGTATTTGACGGTGATTCATACTTGGATATATACTATCATTTTCAGAGGACTATTTACTAAGGTGAGTTCATAGCCCCATGTTTTACAATTATTTAAATGATTTACATCTTTGGGGTGAGAACATGCTTGTTTTACAAATTGGACCATTCTTCCAAGTGTTAGTGTACTTTTTATATCTAATGATTTGTGTTTGTTAAGTAGCGATAACCCTCTGAGCCCAGTTTATGAAATGTTTAATCACTAAGTTGGTCTGAGCGCTGAGTGTTTATAAATAGATCTTATTTGGGATTGACATCCCCGTCTTGGGTGAGTAGCGCTCACTGTTGCCGGGTTGCCGAGCAACAAACAGTTATACATGTCCGATTGGGGATGTTCGCGTGTTAGAACATCATCACTGGGCATTTATTGGGCAAATTTATTGCATTCTACCATGTCTTGCTCTGTTGTCAAGTGCTTAGGAAAACGTAATTACTTTTTATGATATTTGCATTTGTTGCTTAATCATACATTGGAAATCATTGCGGTCGAAATTTTTTAAAAAAAATTTTTGATTTATACATAAACCTGTGAATTCACCAACTTTATGTTGGCGTTTTAAGCATGTTTTCTTAGGTCAATAAGGCACGAGGTGCAGTGATACATTGGAAGTCAATAATTGAAGAGTCATATCAAAGATTTGGGGTGTCTTATTTATTTTGGGGCAAATTGTTTATAAACCGAAATCTTTATTTATACTGTTGAACAATTTGAAGCCATGAGCTTATGTAACAGACAAGTATTTTGTTAATCCAATGTATCTTTTTCAAACGACACGTTTAGTGGTCGTTCTCATATCTTGTGCTATTGATCTATGAAGTAACGCCCTCGGATATACATTATATTCCGCTGCTACCCAGATTTAGGGGTGTTACATACTTTATTGGTAAAAGGCTTGCATTCCATGTTGTTGAATGGTTGTGCGCAACAATTAGGAAAAGTATGGATTATAGAAGGTAACAATGGTTAAAGGTTTTTTCTTTTTTAAGTTTCCTTCTATTGAGGGTGTTGAGTCTGTGCTTCACAATGGTCCATAGATGATCCGTGGAATTCCTATTTTTCTTAACAAATAGTTGCTCTCCGTGAGTCTTCTTAAAGAAGAATTATCGCATGTTCCAGTTTGGGTAAAGTTTTATGATGTACCGTTGGTTGTTTACATATCGGATGGATTAAGATTGATGGCTACGAAAATTGGTATTCAAACGATGCTTTATCTCGTACGAAGTCCCATATGTTTGGAATCTTGGGGGGTCGTAGCAATTCTATGCCAAGAATCATAATTGAAATATAATGCTTGACAAGGTCTTTATGATTTTGGTGATGGTGTTTCAAACTTGAAGGATGTGGTTATACGAAAGATTACTATTCGATGGAAATGAGTGGGAACCAACTCATTGTAGTACATGTTGGTGCAACATTGACTAGGATTTACTTTATATTTTAATAATGACAAATAAACGTTTGCAACAAGTAAAATAACAAACGATAGCCAAAATCCTGAAAACTAGATTTGTGAATCTAGCGCGCTGGTCACGCGTAAACATGTGGCTAGCGCGCCACTCACGGCGTATGTTTTTAACGATTTTATTTTGTCGCTTTTCCCTTTACCCGACACATGTGGAAACTTACGATAACGGTGTAAACACACCAATTGGGTCGTGCGGATATAAGGGTAGGGGCGTGTTACTTCAAGATCAAATTGAAAAGTTATAAGAACGACACAAAAAGTCGTTTAAATTGTGATTATGGATTTAATTGTACAGAGTTAATCTAAAGCATATAGCTATACTTGTCCATTGTTGAATATTCTAAAAAGTTGTGGGGGGGGACAATCATTTCCCCAAATATGTAGCGACTAAACTTTAAGCGTGCAATCCAAAATATAACCCAATGCATCCTTGGCATCCCATGCCTATTGATCTCCTGAAAACATTGCTTAAAAACGTCAACAAAATTGTTGGTGAATTCATAGGTTTGATAAATCATAATATGCAGGGACATGCAGACTTTTTAGATGGATATGCAACACATGCAGTTCTCACAAACTAGTTTCATTTACACTAAGCTCATTGACACTGAGGCTCGACATTCTTCTTGCATTTAAACTATATCTTGCATTTCTGCCGATTAGATGTTCAAAACCGAACAACCTTTTAAATTCAGACATGCTATAACGTTCGTTCTTGGTGATAGCTGGTCACCCGAACGGGGAGGTCGTTTCCCGAATAGATCTATTAAATAACATTCGCGCTCACATAATGTTGTATTCCCATTACATATATGCAATTGACAGTTTTCATATAAAGGGGCTCAACTTGGGTTATCGATACTTAGGAAACATGTAATCATTCTTGCGTCCAATTTATAATTAAAGCATGTTTCCACCCCATAATTATTAAATCATTGAAATCGTAAAAAATGTGGGGCTATGAATACCTTGAGTACAGATAATCCGAGTAGACGCCAGAGTTAATGAGCCCGTCAGTAATGGATCGAATGCAAACCTATATTATCATTAGGTCGGATAATTTACAAGTACTTAAAATCTAATCTTATAGTTGTTACTTCGAACTATCGTTCGGGCTTATCATAATTAAAGAGGTATGACATGACGATCGAGGAGATTGGACACTTTAAATGTAAATCCAACAACTCGTCGAACGCCATCCGAGATGGCTCATTATGAAACTCCTAGTAATATAGTACGTTGATAAACACACTAATATTGTATATAGCTCAATCCCAATAATTGGTTTTGGAAAAATTGTGTTTAATAAGTTAATACATTTATATTACGTTTTAGTAAAACTGGAGTAACTTACGCGTTTTAAGCCCGATTCTTGCGTTTCTTATGTCCATCTTTTCGTATTAAGAGATTTTATCATAGATTGACATTTTATGTATTTTGGGGGGGCTTCTGGTGGAACAGTAACTTTTACTGTTCACACCAGATATGACTTTTATAAAAATCATTTTTGTTGTCGTAAAACCCGTAAATGTCGTATTTTATTCGTTATAGCTTCGTTTTTAGTGATTCTTTCGAGGACGTTCTCGTTTTTGAAAGTTCTATAATTTTATGAGGTTTACAAAAATATAACTTTCTGTCATGAATAGTAACTTTTATAAAAATAGTTTTATAAAAGTATTAATTGTCGTAAACCCGCGAAATTCATAACTCGTTCGTTATTAATGAAAAATTACGCATTCGTCTCATTTTGGAATCCTAAAAAATATATATTATTTTAAAAATATCAAACCCTTGTTCTGTTTATAATTTTTATAAAATGTTATTATAAAAATTTACTTTCGATTCGTTTTCTTAATAGTATAACGCGTTTTTACATAACGTTTTGTTATTATTCGGTTTACAAGTTTCTTACCTTTTTCGGAAATCGTCATGAAATGTATTATATTATTAAAAATATAAAATGGATATGTTTTAAAAGATTCGAATTTGGGATCAGCAGTTTGCTTGAGCTTGTTGACCCCATTGTAACCTTTTCTCTTCTCTGTTAATACTTTTTGTATTTTATCAAAATTCTTATATATCATTATATAATAAATTTATACAAATAATAAAATACCATTTTTTCAATTATTTCCAATCACACCAATAGCCCATTATTTATACTTAACATTGCAAAATACAAATAAATCAACCAAATAAATACAATTTACCATAATAACATAAAAACTAAACAAACACCCCAATAATTTACAATCCATTTAAACCAAAAATAATACAAACCCATAACAAACAAATTACATACTATTACACAAACAAACTACAAATGTAAATATATAAAAAACAATTTCCACACTTATACCTAATTTGATTTCACAAAAAAAGCCTATCAAAACAATAAAACCTTACATAATCTAATAAACATAAATTTTTCAAGGTATACCCAAAATAATAAATGCATTAATAATGCAAACACCATCACAACTTATTTAATCTTAAACCAACCTTTTCACTTAAGTCACACCCCTTATATTTCATCATACAAACGTCCTAAACTAATCTTTTCTATATTAAAAACATTCAAATTATAATCCATGTAATTCAAACACCAAATAATTTACTATTACTTGTTAATATACTGATATTTTCTCTTATGTTATATGGATAGAACAATATTGACTCCGAGGAGAGTACTCTGTTGTGTGATGTGTGTAGTGTTATATAAGTCTCTATTGACGTTAGCTCTGATGTCAGATTGTGTTCCTCTAATAGTTGTAAGCTTAAATTTATTTCATCTACGCTGTACGCTGCTTTAGATAGGCTATAATTGTGTGTGTGTGTGCGCAGATTTGTTACTGTTCTTTCTATCTTCACTTGATGAGTATGATAAGAGTTTAAGTTGAGAGGTATAGCTACTATACTCAGATATGATCAAATAGTGAGTAGAGGTGCGCACTCTATATGATATTGTCTCCAAATATCTGTTGTCGAATGAGATAGTGTCCGTGCAAAGTATGTGTGAGTGGGGTCTGAAGAGAAGGTATGTAGTGCCATAATGAGCATGGTGTAGACTGATGAAGTATGGTGCTAATAAAGGAGGCTGGAGAGATCTAGTTGTGTTGTGACCAATATGGAAGTTTATCTTATTTTTCATGTATTAAATTATTATATGATGCATGCTATTTCTCTGCTTGAACATTGTCAGAGACTCGACCGTATCTGATGTCTTATGTGCTGTGAAACATGAGTGTTAAGATATGAGTTGAGACTGTAATGTTCCTGTCGTAATAGAGGATGTTTGTCTGTAGAGTATGTGTTATACTTTGCACTGTGTGACTGTGTCAGTGTAAGATATCATTGGTGTTTTGGTTGGTGTTGCGGTTGGCGGGTATGTGCGCCGGTTTTCGCGGAAGACGCGAGTAGTGATATGTGTTTTACTTCGTGCGTGTCTCGTATATCGTACTCATGATGTATGACACTGAGAGTTCCTGCACTACAGTAATATGTGTGCTATCTCAAATAATGAGTCCTACATAACTCGCTTAGAAGAGATGTGTGTGTATACTGTACAAGAAGTTGGTGTGGTATTTGTCTAACACTCTTGCTGTAGAGATGGGTATAAGAGATCGATTAGGGCTTCGCGCATTTAGGAGCTCCCCGTTTTACAGTTGAAGTCTTGAGTATGTTTTTAGCTTACGCGTATGACTCGTAGAGTATAAGCGTTGAAGAACTTATTCTTGAATGATAAGATGAGAATTCCCCAAACTAAAGGATTGCCGTGTCTCACGCAAGGACTCGCAGCGCTCGCTGTGAGCGGCGTTACAACACTAAAATTAAATAGTACACTCGCATGGTGTAAATGAGAGTATTCCGCTATCGTTGTCTACTAGAAGTCGTGAAGGATCTCTCTATCTAGCGTGTGTGTGCATACTAGTGACGTTTCCCCGTTAAACGTGCTTCGTCCTAGGCTCACAATGCAGCATGATGACGGTGTGGTCTTGGTGAAGAGGTTGGATATTTCTGCTTGAATTGGTCTTCACACCTCCCACGTGAAATGGGACCTCTATTGGAGTTCCATCGAACTTGACAATGAATCCGACTTTGCTCTAACCGTTTTTAACTTCTCGTGTCACTATTTTTACAGGTTCTTCCACAAAATGGAGTTGTGTCAGTCCAAATTAAGTCCATCCTATCCGAAATCGTGTCTAATGGTTCGTCGGCACATGACACTTTTTTCAGATTAGATGACATGAAATGTATTATGAACTTTGCTTTACTCTCTGGAAGTCAAGCTTGTAAGCTCACTTCTCCCAACTCTTTCTATCACCTTAAAGGTCATCATTACCATAGGGTTCAACTTCCCCGTTTGCCCAAAAACGTACGACCTTTCAAGGCAGAGACCTTATGATGACTTTGTGCAATTGGAATTCATTGGCTTACGTTGAGACAAGTCAGCGTAACTCTTCTGCCGATCACGAGCAGTTGATCCTTTTTGTTTGATCTGGATGATTTTCTCAGTGGATCCCTTGACTTAGATTCTTGGACCCGAGTATTTGGGCCTTCTTCCGCACTTCAGTCCATCATAAAGGGTAAACGAGGACACACTTCGACCATAAGTGATTCGAAATGGTGCGGCTGATGCTAGTGTGGTAGCTATTGTACTTGTTTTATGAAAACTCGATAATGGCAGTATGGTTAACCACCCTTTCAAAGTCGATTGCTCAAGCACGCACTATATCTCGAGAGTTTGAATGGTCCTCTCGCTTTGCCCGTCTGTTTGTGGATGGTACGCAGTACTCATATCCAAATTTGTACCCAAAGCGTTCTGAAGTGACCTCCAGAAAAGAAAATTATGAGGTAAAATCTCGGGTCACGAATCCAAATTGATTGTGACAGGTATCCCATGCCTCGTGACCACCTCCTTTAGGTACAATTTGTAGTTTATCTAGAGGAATTGTCTCTCTCATTGGTTTGTGAAGATTTGCAGGACTTAGTGAGTCGAGTCATAGACACCAAATTGTATCATATCCTTGAGACGTCTTAGGACAAGCTTCGTGACAAATCATGGTGGATGTTGTCACCACTCCATTCGGGTATCTTAGGTTGTACCAACAATCCTGATGGCCTTTGATGTTCGGCCTTGACCTTAGCACAGGTCAAACATTTGCTAACTATTCGTTGGTAATGTCGCGCTTTTAATTTTGGCTGCCACTCAATATAACCTTCTTCATGTCTTGGTTCATTTTTGTCGAAACCCGGATGGTATAGAGGTATTTGATTGTTTGCGACTTCGTGCATGATCACAGTCGCAATTCGCCATGTCAAGCAAGGTAACAAATTCGGCCATTGAGTCATAGGGTTCTTTCGCGTGGTTCCAACGTTTGTTCAATAATTGTTTTCTGGGATGTAGCAGTTTCATAATAACTTTCCCCAATATCTTCATTCTTAATGTTCTCTGGTTTTCGCTGCTTCAGTCTTGAGCATTCAAGATATGTTGGGAGATCCAAGCTAATAGTCATGACTGAGGCTCGACTCTTTACGGTGGTTACGTTCTTCTGTTTACTCAAGTATTAGAAACGACATTTGATTTTCCCCCGGGTGATTTCGAAAATCGCAATTGTAGAAATCACTTTTGCAACTTACCATCGGCGTTTGCCTCTTTGTTCAATTCTTTTGATCTAAATGTGTTGCAAATCTTGTGATCGTTGTGAACACCGTTACACTTGTTTCCAGATACATATGGTCTCCAGATCTTGAGAGCGTTAATACCACTAACCAAGTTTTATATCATGAAGTCGCTTTTATAGTTGCTTTCTCATGTTTTTCTAACTGGCGTGATGCTAGAAATCACCTTTTTCTAGGATTAAACAGTCGCCACAAAACCCTTCTTGAAGTGTAGCAGTATGCGATGATAATCTTTGCTTCCTTCAGGTAGTGTAAGGATTGGTGCAGCTTAACTTCTGCTTCAGCAGTTTGAAAAGCTGTTCTTGTTTATCGCCCCAACAAACTTGACTTTTTTTGAGTAAGCTTAGTATGGGTTTGGCGCATCTTTGAAAACCCTTCAACGAATCTTCGATATTACCCGCAGGCAAGACATATAAATTGACGATCTCTATTGGTGACTTAGGAGTTGTCCAATCTTTAATGGCAGTCAATCTTGCTGGATTCATATGATTCCTTCACTATTCGATCACGATGGACGAGGAACTGTACTTTAGAAATCCAAATTTTATTTGGAAAAACTTGGCCATTACAGATTTTCCTTCTTAAGCAATTCTTACGATGTGATTAAGGTGTTCTTCATGTTCTTGCTTGTTCTATCGAGTATTTCCAGAAATAGCGTATATAAAGACAATCACTAATTTGTCCAGATATGTTTGCCACCCGATTCATACAGGTCCATGAATACGGCAGTGTGCGATTGTCAAACCAAAACGCTTACTTGAAATTCGTAATGGCCATAACGAGTTCTGAAGGAGGTCTTCGGAATGAATGTCTTCTTTTCAAACTTAGGTCGGTGTTGTGGTCATGACCTTAGGTTGATTTCGAGTAGCACTCAGGACTCTCTGAAGCTGTCAAATAAAGTATCTAATTTTGGGGAGTGGATAGCGGTTCGTTCACTGTTAGTTTGTTTAATTCCCGGTTGATCAATGAGTATCCGGAATGATGCCTTCCTTCTTTTGTCAAACAAGAACCGGTGCTCCCGAGGGTGGAGGGAACTGGGACTCTTATACAGCACTTTGTCGGGACAGCTCTTTACAGTTGCTCTGTTAACTTTCCCTTTTGGAACGGCGACATATCGATTAGGTGCCCGAGTATAAATGCAACACCAGAGTACAAAACTCAATGTTTGAAACTCCACTTGTCGAGTCAGAGGAAGACCGACAAGTCCCAGGAAAATACTTCAGGGGAATAGTCTTGACAATTGAGTACGTCCTCAAGTCACTTCATCTCGTCTTGCCTTCAACCTCTTTTGCAGTGACATGTGCCAAAAAGAGTGGTAATCTTTTTCCATGTATCTTCCTGCGTTGTAGTGCAGATATTGATTGTTGTTTAATCGTGTCACATCTCCCTGGGTACTTCATCACCATGTATGATTAGGTTGTAATTTACAGGTGGGATGAAACTATCTTTCTTAGCAACAGTCGATAACGGCACTGTATTTTGACAACCAGTCCATGCCAATTATGACGTCGAAACTACCAAGTTCTACGGGCATTAAGTTGATTTCGAATGGGTGATTTAATAAATTCTCTAATGGTGGGCAAATTCGATAGCGAAATTGTCTTAGGGCGACTAGTAATGTGTCTTGGCTTCTTGGCTTAGGATTTGGTATAAGATGATGCCAACTTTATAGTAAGACGAAGTGAAGGTCTGCTTAGTTGATATGGTTGCTAATTCGATTTCCAAAAGTAAACGCGTTCTATGAATACGCACACAAAATGATTAAGTAGAATTTGATTTCTTATAACAATAGGTTTTTAGAGTGACTACTCTCTGCACGGCATGGTACCTTCCTGAATTATAATAGTTGATCAGCCATGTATAATTTTGAGGACTAGATGCATTGATCATTTTCAGTCAATAATAGCGTTTTAATTTTATGATATTCGATGTAGTAGTTTGTAAGAGTAAACTAAGGAACCTAAGTTAAGTATGACGAGACTTTCATAATATGATATTTGATAGATAATAATGATAAGTCTTTGGTACATACTGAAATTTAAGGGAGAAATACAACGGAACTCTAAGGAGATTAAGTCTAAGATCGTTTCAACTTAGGATTTGCTATGTCAAGCTGAGACAACTTTCTTTTTCAAGCCTTTGATCTCATCTTTAATGTTGTGAGGGTCTTGATCGGTTTCCCCTTCTCTTAGGGTATGCACCACTCCATGTGCTCCAGTACCTCCAATTTGGTTTTTGTGACTTTGGTTCTTTCGTTCTGGGCAATCCCTCTTGTAGTGCCCCTGATTCCCACATTCATAGCATTTAGTCCTTTTGGACTTGTCCAGTGCCTTTTGGTGGTTAATAGTATTGTTCGTTTTGTTAGGTTACTACGCAGTTACGGACAGATGGCCCACCTTTGTTGCACCTGGGGCATTTGGGAGGAATGGACATCCTGTATGATAGTTGATTTAGGACACAACGGCTTGGACCCGCCGTATTTTCAATCTTCCCTGTGCTTCGTAGCGTAAGCTTTGCAGTATTTTGCCTTTATTCGGGCTGTTGTTGGTTTGATTGTCCTTGGATGTGTGATTCAAACTTCCTCTTGTTTTAGCTGGCGTTCAGAATAGAGGCTGCCTCTTTTTTGTTCACACGTTTCTGAAACTTCACTATTGGATACTTATTCTTGAAGTGTCCCAGACTTCCACACTCATAACAGGTGTGAGTTCGTTGATTCCTAGCAGCAGTAGGATTCCTACACTCCTGGGTCATGGGGCCAACCTTCTTGCAATTCTTGCCCTTTACAGTACATTGTCCATTGTGGTTACTTCCACTTTTCATCTTGTGTTAGCTTTCTATGCTAACTTGTATTCTTGTTGTTCGGTCTGGCTTATTGACTTAGGGCCATGTGGTTTTGGTCTCAATTAAATGCAATAGACTCGATAGCATTTGCCACTCGCTGGGCTACAACGCTCAATTCTCAAACCTGCATCCCTTTGATTAACAGTTGTCATTGTTTCCTGAAAAATCACGAGGGAACAAAAAAATTTGTATTATGAAGTTTATTCAAGGGAATCAGATCATAATACTTCGTGATTCTAACAACGAGTAGGTGAGATCCACGTTTGCTTAGATATAAGATAAACTGCAACCATTGACATTATAAATAAATCACCCTCGATTACAGTAGCTTATATCATAAAATACAACGTAAGTTAATACTTATATACATTTATTGTTTTTACATGAGTAAAAGAGTATATGCTTTTTATATAAACAATACAAGCGAGTATTACTCAAGTTTAGTAGAATTACGGAATTAGCTACACTTGACAATTATTTATCCATGGCCCAGGGTGCCTTCAAGATTCTAGATGATAGAGTTCTTATGTTATCTTTAAGGACTTACAAGATAGAGCTAATCTTGTCTACCTTGTGTTTGAGGAGAGATGATCTGGTTATGAATGTGTTGTGTTCTGTACGCAGATTCTAGTGCGCGCGCTCGAATTTCGCTCTCGGAAGTGACAATGGTGTATTGCGCGGACAGTTGAAGTGAGGGATGAGTGTATTGTGGCTGAGGTAGTTTGAGTTGTGCGTGATGTGTAAATAATGTGGGAGCATCCTGATTTCGCACTAGAAGTGTGGCGCGATGGTAGTTTGTAGAAGAGAGAGAAAAGAGTCTATGGCTATGTCGTGGAAGATGTGTGGTTGCGTTGATTGTAGTAGATCTGTATTAAGACACGCCATCTCTCGAGGTGTCTCAGTAGTGATCACAACTGTATATAGTACTGTCTAGGTCGAGTGAGGAGACGCATTTCTGAGAGTTGCGTTTGTATAGAGGTGTACTCTAGTTTGGAGGGGTCTCAGAGCCTGTGAAGTGTGTGTGATCACGCTTTGCTCTTCTCCACTACCAGATGAGAAGCTCCATTTAGAGAGATTCTCAGAGTGTGTGTGCTCATCTGTACGAGCTTATGCACAAAATGTGTACCAGATCATTCGTTGTAATGTGCTAGTACAAGTAGTTGTGTGCGTGAGTTTACGTAGGTTGAGAAATATTGTCTCATCCGTCAGCAAGAATGGTCACAGCAGGATCCTCCTCAGGTACTCTTATCCTCTTCAGATCAGAAGTCATACAATGTAGCCTGGTAATAGGCTGTTAGGTGGGGCATCAGCAGACTAGAGGCTGATCTTTATTGGTCCCTCTAGCTCCACTTATTCAGAAGTTACTGGAATCTCTATGGCTCGAGATTTAATATAAAGCAAATGTATAGGTAACGTCGATAATGAGACATATTGCTTGCAATGAGCATAAACTTTAACTTATACATTATAGTTAAGGCTGGTATGGTAAAAATGAGTATGCACTTATGGGCATAAATGAATGATGGTAGGTATTCATATTCTGATAGCTTTAAGTTTAAGGGTAGCGCTTAGGACTACGAGCTTATCTTACTAACTTGCTGAAGAAATATTCCGCTTATTTATATAAATAACTCTTATTCTATTTAATTAGTAGGAGTTGTGCGAAAGAATGCAAAATCATTTTTATGTTATATATACAATATACCTTCATTAGTTTAATGAATATGTACTAGATATAAACACGTATATTCAAATATGAATGCAGTCTAGTCCCACTAATGCAATTCAAATAGTATGTCATGTAAGCAATATAGAAATCATACTAATGCAATAAAAATAGTTCTGTGCTCTGTCTTAAAACCCTTTTTATGAATGCAATGTTTGAAAATGGTTATAGTCCAACAAAAACATTTTGACCTGGTTCTCTATAACCTTGGCTCTTGATTTCCAATCTGTAACACAACAAATGGGGGTCGAAGCGGAATAAGGGTCCGGGGGTGTTACTTCATGATCTATTGACAAGATATATAAGAATCGACACAAGAGTCGTTTTAAATGGATAAACTATGAATTTTATTGAAAGAGTTAATTACAACATAGCATTCTAGGTTTACATTGTCCATTGTGAATATTATAAAAGTTGACAATACATTTCCCCAATATGATGCACTTAAGTCTTTAGCGTGCAATCCAGTTATAATACCAATGCATCCTTGGAATCCCATGGCCTATGATCTCTCTGGGAAAACATTTGCTTAAAACGTTCAACAAAATTGGTTGGTGAATTCATAGGTTTAGATAAATCATAATATGCGGACCGCCATGCTTTTTTAAGTGATAATGCAACACATGCTTGAGTTCTCACAAATACTAGATTACATTTTACACTAAGCTCTTGACACTGTTTGATCGGCACGTTCTTTCTAATGACAACTTAAACTATATAAGTGCAATTTCTGCCCGATTAGATGTTCAACCCGAAACATCTTTAATTCGACATGCTATAACGTTGTTCTGGTGATAGCATGTCACCCGTACGGGTTGAGGTCGTTTTCCCGAATAGATATTATTAAATAAATTCGCGCTCACTTAATGTAATTCCCACTTCATATATGCAATTGACTGTTCATGACTTAAGAGGGGCTCACTCTTGGGTATATCGCTACTTAGGCAACAAGTAATCATACTTGCGTCCAATTTATAACATAATGCTGTTACACCCCTTAATTATAAACATTGAAATAAAAATCCGTATTTAAAATATTTAAATTTTTTTATTTTTTTTAAAAATGATGGCGGGGGGTGGGGCTTATTAACTCACCATTCTGATTTCATATAATCCGAATAACTCCATATAATAGCGTCACTTAAAGTAATAAAGCAAACACCCAAAAAAAATCTACTTAACCTCTACCCACTAACCATACCACACAAACAACACTAATAAACAATTACAAACTAACTATTCACACAAATCCCACACCCACACCTAAACCACAACCCTCCCAATATCTCAACCCACATACCACCCAAATCACCACCAACCACACCCCTCAACCCCCTCCAAACTTAACCCCTACATCAAAACCCTATACAACATATGCAACTCCAAAACCCCATATCAAAAAAAACAACAACCCACAACACCTCACCAAAAAAAAAAATCATCCCATCAACACACACAAAACCACCACACCTAATAATAATAATCTCTTATCAACCATACCCCCCATCCCACAAAATCAACATACTATCATCCGTATAATGCTCTTATGACTTCTCTCTAGAATAATACTCCCTACCACACTACACGGGTCTCAATACTACCCATTACTCAAAACCTCCCCACATCAAAAAACTTATCCAACTCACAAACCTATCCTCTAAAATCTTACAATTCAACAATCACAACTCTTTAGAACAAATCCCCACCAAAAACTCAAAACACATCAAAACACCAACATTTTTTTCCCACAATCAACAAAAAAACAAATTACTCACTACAATAATAAAATAATCCAACATAATCTACCCCCCTTATCTCCCCAAACATCCATACCAAATTACCACAGTACAAATTCCAACCAACTAGATATCCTCTGCACTCGAGAGAAAATGTGTACACGCTAACTCTTCATCACACAGTTTCCCTCGTCACGTTATACTGATCACATCTAAATTATGTATACTCTCCGCACAAGAGTAATCACCCACAAACGGTCCATCCTATCCACACTCTATCCATACATGTCAATAATACTAAAAACCTCATAAAACTTTAATCCCCACAACACTTTATACAAATACACACAAAAAACAATCCCTCACTCCACTACCTATCACTCACTCGCTCGCTCAATCTCAAATATACAACATACCACACTAAAATATATAAACATCCATATATCAAAAACACACACCTACAATCTTACTTCTCCCAGCACATACAACATGAAAGACTATACGCTCCACGACCCTGCCTAACTATCATGCCACACCACCCCCACAAAAGAATAAGATCAAATCAACCACATCTCCAGTAAAACATCACTGTGTTGTCTCCACATCACCCTAGTACACTCCTACACAGTGAATCATCCATCCCCGTTATATCTCCCATTGCTTGTACCATACAAAATTAAATCCCCTGCAGACACCCTCAACTTATCCACCACAATTTCACTTGTGTGACTAATGTTCTAGAAGACCCTAGAACGTACTACACACTGAAATGACCAGAGACACATCCAACTAATCCCCAACATGCAATATATCATCTACCTATAACCATGATCTGACTTCCATGTATCAACTATACTCATCTCTGAGACTAAATTCAATCTATACCATCACAATACTACTGTCATCATAACACCCCCAACTGATATCCTCAGTCCAACAAATCAAGTGAATCAGTCAGGAGAACAGACAAGTATGACAAGCTCTAGGTCAAAGGATGCTCATGTCATGTGACAAGGTATACACTCATTCCTCCCCTTACCCACTCTCAAACCTACGCCCTCCCACATCGTAACTACCTATAGACTATGACGCCTGATATGTTCTGTGTGATGTACTACCTTCCCTAATCTTATAGAATAGACATCACTATCCGACATATCACACATAGTATTTGAATGTCCCTAAGAGTTGTACTCCATAGTGTCTTAACCATAATGATGTGTCTAATCATACGAGATACCACAAAACACACCACCACTATAGAATCCCACTACTCACACACCTCCCTTCTAACCCATATCTCCCAACCTCGTCATTAGATATCAAATTCGCATATACCCACTCTCCCATATCCTTAATCAAAGGAGAACAGCCTCAACGTACGACTGAGAAAAACAAATTCATCAACCCTTCCCACCAATAATCAATCAATATAATTTCACTCATCAAAACAAATCAAAACTATAAAAAGACAAAAATACACTAATAACACATATTTAAAAAATACACAACAACACCTAATATAAATCAAACAAACTCCACCCACACCCAAAAAATTAAACTCTAACAACAAACACAACTTTCTCCACACTCATGACACTCAGAGATCTTTGTACCAATCGCGTGTCTACTTCCCATATGTGAATGAACTGTACAGAATTTTCTAGCCACACCAGTCACACTAATGTACTCTAGTGTCAACCCACCATAATAATGTCTCTGGACATGTACACATCAATGCCTCTAATCTCCCGCTCACTACATCAAAACATCCAAATATGCGATCTTTAGTGATAACTCACTCACGTACTCTAACCATCAACAAACATAAATCCTCTTCTCATATATAAGAACGTGACTATAGACCCAAAAGACGTGTCATAGAACACACACCAAATCCACGTGTCAAGCAGATGCACTGAACATGTGTGTCCATTATCTCTCCAACCCATATATACAACTGAAGTACCTCAAATACTAACCCAACAATCATAGCTATAAATATGTAAAAAGTCACGTAAATGTCGAAAATCCTCGTCACTGAACGTGTGTGTATATTCCCACCACATGTGTCATAATGAGTGCACATAGCCATGTTTTCTAACCTCGCCATACAGCGGTTGTCAGTATGAGACTCCATACCTCCTGAATCTAGATCGCACACTCACTCCTAGATCTCTCAAGCTATTCATGACAATCACGCCTGGGATCACCGAACTATCCTGCTTCTCGTGTGCATTAAGATAAATAACGCAGCGTAAACCCAGTGTGTGTTATTGACATTTTACCATCATTCATACTTCTTATACAATAAATATATGAATCGCATATTATATTTTAGTGGTAGAGAGTACTCAAACCGAAGAAAGCGAGTTAATTGCTCAGTCGTGAAGGGAATGAGTGTGAAGCGTCAGACTATGAATGGCGCGCTCTGATACGCCAAATCCTGTGTCTCGTAAAGAAAATAGTCGAACACTCTCAACTGTGATTGAACTTTACTAAGCTCTCGCATGTATAAAGGTTCACCTCTACTACAATAGGTTAGAACACGTAAACAGTATGGCATGTTGTAGATCTGATGATCGAGTTGTGTGTGTGCTCTATAATACACCGCAATAGTCCCAGATCTCAAGTGATGATTCTCATCTCCTGCCTGAAACTATCAAACTGATGATCTCAAGTCTCATTTCGCGTCTTTTATCCATGTTTGGAGAGTTCCTAATAAAGATCTCTCAAGTGATGAGTTTCTGGAGGTCTCAGTGCTTGTAACATAAATAAAGCTCACTGACTCCCTCAGGTGCGTCTCTCGCTCAAATATTAGAAGGTGGGGTCGTATTTATAGTGTAGAGGGTGCGGTGAGAAGCTTAGAGAGCTCTCAATAGTATGTGTGTCAAAGCAACTTTAGTCGACGCTCTCGACTCGTCTGATCTTGCAGAAGAGATGGTTGTGTGTGCGTGATATCGAGTAAAGTTATGTGTAGAGCATGTGGTTTTGTCTCCGCACTATGCCGCAAGAGAGAGTTGACTTGAGAGGGGCACCCCTGGCATGGCCTAAAGAGTAGAAGAGATCGTGTCATGCGAGTGAAAAGCCTGAGTTTCCTAGTGTCTACTAGACTTGAGTAATACACGTTGGTAGTGTATAAAAGCTTATACTCTTTTACTATGTTATAACGATTGTATTAAGTATTTAAATTACGTTGTTGGTTGTGATCATGCTATGTACGAGGGGGTTTATTATATGTATGTGCTGTTCGTCCTTATTTTTATGTCTAAACGTGTCTCACCTTACCTACTTGTTAGGATCACGAAAGTGTTTGTGATGTTCCTTGTATATAAACTTTTCTTATACATTTTTGTTCCCTGTGATTTTTTTCAGGAAACAATGACATTGTTAAACCTTGATGAGTGTTGAGGAAATTGTAGCGGGTTGTAGGTCCAGCGAGTGGCAAATGATAGCGAGGCTATTGCCTTTGATGAGACCAAAAAACCAACATGGCCCGTAAGGGTTGGGGGGTGGGGGATACGGATGGGATGAGGCGGGCTTAACTAAGAAAAACCTAGGATAAACAAGCACAAACAACCAACAATGAAACGAAGAGACAAGCCTCATTCCATTTTCATTGTTAGCTAAAAAAACTTAAATGACTTAGTTTTTGTTCACCGAGTACAGCTATATAGACCCGAATTCAATTTGTCCTGGGGAAGCAAGAAAATAGAAAGAAAATCAAAAAGGATAGATGGGGTGCCTCCCGCGAAGGCTTATTTATTAAAGTGTCCCTAGCTTTGACTCATTTCCCCAAACTGGTTCATTATGGCGGTAATAGTGAGGGTGAGAAAAATTCAAGAGGTGGAAGCCTCCACAAACTAGATATGAAGAGATTAAGTCAATGCAAGAGCCTCGTTAGCATTTTTGAGGCGAGACAACAAGTATAGGGCGATGTTGTGTGTGCATGCTAGGATATGAGATAGTAATATGTGTGTTGAGTGAGTGAAAGTGGAAAGGTAACCACAATGGACTATGTACTATAAAAGGGCAAGAATTGCAAGAAGGTTGCCCCAGACCCAGGGTGTAGGAATCCGATAAGAGAGTGACTTAGGAGAGCTCTCTAGATAACGAGAGACTGTGTGGACAGAGATTATGATGTGTGGAAGTCTGGGATCACTTCACGATAAGTGTCAATAGTGAAGTTTCAGAACGTGTGAACAAAAAAGAGAGCACTCTTTTGAACGACCAGGCTAAGGAAACAAGAGAAGTTGGATAATAACACTTCCAAGGTAATCAGAAACCAACAACAGCGAATAAGAGGCAAAATACTGCAAGCTTACGCTACAGGGCACAGGGAGAGAAAAACATTACGGGGGTCCAAGCCGTTGGTGTCCTAAATGCTATATCATCATGATGGTCCATGTCCTCCAAATGCACAGGTGCAACATAGTGGGCCCATCTGGTCGTAAACAGTAGGGGGACCTACAAACGACAAAATACTAATTAACCACCAAGGGCACCGGGACAAGTCAAAATGCTAATTGCTATGGAATGTGGGAATCTGGGGCACTAAAGAGGGATTGCCCAGAACGAACGAACCAAAGTCACAAAGACAAATTGGAGGTAACTGGATAGACATCTGGAGATGTGGTGCTATTGACCCTGTAAAAGATAGGGAGTCGTAGACGAAGAAAGAGGCTGTGGACACATTAAGATGAGAATCATAGTGGTAAAAGAGAAGTTGTATCGCTTTGACTAGCATACCTAAGTGAAACTATCATAGATTTATCTCTTTGGAGTTCTCGTTGTATTTCCCTAAATTTAGGTCTGTACGAATGACTTTCAAATTATTATCTAAATTATCATATTGAGGAATTTCATCAATATTAACTTAGGTTCCTTATTTACTCTTATAATCTACTCTCACGAATATCATGAAATTATAACGCTATTTTGATGAAAATGAGCAATGCATCGTTAGTCCTCAATTATACATGCATGGAATTCAACTATGGTTTATTTCAGGAAGGTACCATGCCGTGCTGGGAGTTGTCACCTAAAAAACCTATTGTTAAGAAAAAATTTTCTACTTATATATGTTTTGTGTGCTCGTATTCATAGAACGCGTTTACTTTTGGAAATCGAATTAGTAACCATATCAACTAAGCAGACCTTCCACTTGTCTACTATAAAGTCTGGCTCATCTTTTACACAATACTAAGAAAGAAGCCAAGACACATTACTAGTCGCCCTAAGACAATTTCGCTATCGAATTTGCCCACCATTAGAGAATTTATTAAATCACCCATTCGAAATCAACTTAATGCCCGTAGAACTTGGTAGTTTCGACGTCATAATTGGCATGGACTGGTTGTCAAAATACAGTGCCGTTATCGACTGTGCTAAGAAGATTGTTCGCATCCCCTGGAGAAATAAAACCTTAATCATACATGGTGATGGAAGTACCCAGGGAGATGTGACACGATTAAACATCATTTCGTGCACTAAAACGCAGAAGTACATGGAAAAAGGATTTCCTATCTTTTTGCAATGTCAACTGCAAATAGAGGTTGAGGCAAGTCGGAGATGAAGTGACTTGAGGACGTATCAATTGTTCAAGACTTTCCCGAAGTATTTCCTGAGGACTTGTCGGGTCTTCCTTGACTCGACAAGTGGAGTTTCAAATTGATTTGGTACCTGGTGTTGCATCTATAGCACGGGCACCTTATCGATTGGCGCCTTCCAAAAGGGAAGAGTCGTATCAGGGCAAACTGAAAAGAGCAGTACGGACAAACGGCTTTTATAAGTCCAGTTCCTCACCCTGGGGAGCTCCGGTCTTGTTTGTCAAGAAGAAGGATGGATCATTCCGGATGTGCATTGACTACCGGGAATTAAACAAACTAACAGTGAAGAACCGTTATCCACTCCCCAAAATTGATGATTTATTTGATCAGCTTCAAGGGTCGAGTGTCTACTCGAAGATCAACCTAAGGTCAGGTTATCACCAACTTGGTTGAAAAGAAGACATTCTAAGACTGCCTTCAGAACTCGTTATGGCCATTACGAATTTCAAGTTATGCCGTTTGGTTTGACAAACGCACCTGCCGTATTCATGGACCTTATGAATCGGGTTTGCAAACCATATCTGGACAAATTTGTGATTGTCTTTATTGACGATATTCTGATATACTCGAAGAACAAGCAAGAACATGAAGAACACCTTAAGCAAATCTTAGAATTGCTTAAGAAGGAAGAGCTGTATGCAAGTTTTTCAAATATGATTTTGGATTTACTAAAGTACTGTCATCGGTCATGTGATCGATAGTGAAGGAATTCTTATGGATAGCAAAGATGAATCCATAAAGATTGGACATCTCCTAAGTCACCAACGGAGATTCGTTCAATTTTTAGGTCTTGCTGGGTATTATCGAAGATTCATTGAAGGGTTTTCAAAGATCGCCAAACCAATGACTAAGCTTACTCAAAAGAAAGTCAAGTTTGTTTGGGCGATAAACAAAGAAGAGCTTTTCAATGGTGAAGCTAGAAGTTATTGCAGTGCACCAATCCTTACCATACCTGAAGGAAGCAAAAGATTCATCGCAATGCTGACTTCAAAGAAGGGTTGGGAGCTGTGTTGAATCCAAAGAGAAAAAGGTGATTTCTTATGCATCAGCCAGTTTGAAATTCATGAGAAGAACTATACGATCATGATATTAGAACTGGTGTAGTGGTATTCGCTCTCAGTTCTGGAGACATTTGTATATGGAATAAGTGTCAAGGTGTTCCGATCACAAGAGTTTGCACACATTTTAGATCAAAAAAGAGTTGAACATGAGGCAACGACGATGGTTAGAGTTGCTAGTGATTACGATTGCGTTAATTCGTTATCACCCGGGAAAGCAATGTCGTTGCTAATACTTTGAGCAGTGAAAGAACGAGAACCACGTAAAGAGTTCGAGCCTCAGTCTTGTACTATTTAGCTAGATCTTCCAAACAGATCTTGAATGCTCAGGATCTGAAGCGGAAAACCAGAGAACATTAAGAATGAAGATATTGGGGAAGTCGATTTAGAAAACGCTACATTCCCAGAAGCAATTAGAGAACAAAAGTTGGAACCACGTGCGAATGGAACCCTATGCCTCAATGGCCGGAGTTGGTTACCTTGTTATGGCGATTTGCGGACTGTGATCATGCACGAGTCCCATAAATCAAAATACTCTATTCATCCGGGTTCCGACAAAATGTACCAAGACATGAAGAAGTTATATTGGTGGCCCAAAATGAAAGCCGACATAGCCACGTATGTTAGCAAATGTTTGACCTGTGCTAAGGTCAAGGCCGAACATCAAAGGCCATCAGGATTGTTGTTTTTTTTTTTTTTTTTTTTTTTTTTTTTTTTTTTTTTTTTTTTTTTTTTTTTTTTTTTTTTTTTTTTTTTTTTTTTTTTTTTATTGCAACCTAAGTTACCCGATGGAAGTGGGACAACATCACCATGGATTTTGTCAGTCACGAAGCTTCCTAAGACGTCTCAAGGTTATGACACAATTTGGGTGATCGTTGACCGACTCACTAAGTCTGCGATCTTCACACCGATGAGAGAGACCGATCCTTTGGATAAACTTGCAAGATTGTACCTAAAGGAAGTGGTCACGAGGCATGGGATACCCGTCTCAATCATTTGCGATCGTGACCCGAGATTCGCATCAAATTTCTGGAGGTCACTTCAGAGTGCTTTGGGTACAAACTTGGATATGAGTACTGCGTACCATCCCCAAACAGACGGGCAAAGTGAGAGGACAATTCAAACACTCGAAGATATGCTGCGTGCCTGTGCGATCGACTTTGGAAAGGGTTGGGTTAACCATTTGCCATTAGTCGAGTTCTCATATAACAATAGCTATCACGCTAGCATCAAGGCCGCACCATTTGAAGCACTTTATGGTCGGAAATGTCGCTCACCTGTTTGTTGGACTGAAGTTGGAGAAGCTCAAATACTCGGTCCAGAACTGATCCAAGAAACCACTGAGAAAATCATTCAGATCAAGCAAAGGATGCAAGCTGCTCGTGACCGACAGAAGAGTTATGCTGACTTGAAGCGTAAACCAATGGAATTCCAAGTCGGGGACAAGGTCATGCTTAAGGTCTCGCCTTGGAAAGGGGTTGTACGTTTTGGCAAACGGGGGAAGTTGAACCCTAGGTATGTTGGACCTTTTAAGGTGATAGAAAGGGTTGGAGAAGTTGCTTACAAGCTTGAACTTCCAGAAGAATTGAGCAGAGTCCATAATACATTTCATGTATCTAATCTGAAAAAGTGTCATGCCGACGAACCATTAGCCGTTCCGTTGGATGGACTTAATTTGGACGACAAACTTCATTTTGTTGAGGAACCGGTAGAAATAGTGGACCGAGAGGTTAAACGGTTGAAGAGAAGTCGGATCCCATTGGTCAAAGTTCGATGGAACTCCAAGAGAGGTCCTGAGTACACGTGGGAGCGTGAAGACCAATTCAAGAAGAAATATCCACAACTCTTCACCAAGACCACACCGTCGTCAAGTGCTGCATTGTGAGCCTTGAGGACAAGGCTCGTTTAACGGGGGAAGTCTATAACACCCTGTGTTTTCAAGTCTTTGACGACGTCAATAAATGTGCTATTTATTTTTATTATTGTACGTGTTTGCTTAAAATTGTAAACGTTAAGTTAAATCGCGTACGCCAAAAATTAGCGTTCAATGTAAACGGGCATCAAACAATTAAATGTTTACATCAAGCAAGGGTTATATAATTATTTTAAGGATAATTATTAACTTTGTTCATTTTATTTTTATCGGATACGTAAAGTGTATACGTTTCGCGATAAATTGCGTTTAGGCACTCCCGGAACCACGAAAACTTTTCTACGCTTCAACAAATACCCACGTTTATACCCAATACCCAAAATTTACTCAATATTATCATACATATACACCTAAAACCGGATATGGAGAGAAAAGACCAAGAAATGCAAGTTTAAAACACAATTCCATGTTTTCATGGGATGTTCTCTACTATTTGAGGACATACCCCATCCCTACCATCCTTTGACTAATAACCATGACTAAGGCCATACCTAAGACTCCCCTTATGTTCCCTTGACTCATTATACATCTTATATCATGCAAGCAACTAGCAAGTAACTCTTATACACTTCACACTTAGAGAAAAGTTCACAAAATCTCTCTTTTGCTCTCTCTTTGGCCACGGCATACAATCACCACCCAACTAAATCCATACAAAATTTTCTATAACCCTTACACTTCTATATACACATATCCTAAGATGTACTAAGGTATTTGCAAGCATTGGTTAACCATTTCCAAGTTATAATCAAGAAAAAGGAAGCTAGGGTTTAGTGAAGGAAAGTAAGAGTTTATAAAGTGCAAGTTTGGTTTTTGTGGCTAAACAAGGGTTTAGCACTTGTTCATCATCACCATCATTCTTCTTAAGGTCCATTTAAACTCTTTATGTTGCTATAATTTTCATTATTATGCATATGATATTTCTAGTTAGCTTAAATCACCATTTAGGTTTTAATCATGAAAATGAGATATATACTTGAAATGACCACATGGATTACTTATGTACATGTTATGTTATTACATACATCATGTTAAAATGGATGAGAAAATGTTGTATCATATTTTTTTGGAGTAAACATGATTATGAGTAAATTAGGGTTTTCATAACTTCATAATATGTTTCAACTTAAAGAAATACATAAGACATGTTAATATTGATTATGGACTTTTAATCATGATTATAGAACACTAAAATAAGGTCATATGGAAAGAAATGCACTTGTACACACTTGGTTATATGTAAAAATGATTATTTACAAAACTAGTAAATTAGAGATTTCTTAAGTAAAGTTATGATCTTAAGTATTATCATAAATTAATTAACCTTGGTAACTTGGACACTTAAGGACAAATTATGACAAAGGACACAATCATATATGTATGATTTATAAAGTATATGATATATGAGACTTGTGGTAAAATACAAAAGTAATAAAGTATAAAGAAAAGATCATAAATGGACTTAACTACAAGCAACAAACATTCTGTCCCCAAATGAGAGTGGGTTGGTTAGGAGGTTGGTGTGTGTTAATAAATGTCCTCCCAAATCCGAATTTTTACATATTTATTTTATATTTTTATAAGATAATACATTTCACGACGATTCCGAAAAAGTAAGAAACTTGTTAAACGGATTAATAACGAAAAAGTTATGTTAAAAACGAGTTATACGTTAATAAACGATGTCGTAAGTAAATTTTTATAAAAACATTTTTATAAAAATTACAAACAGCAAGGGTTAGTATTTTTAACAAATAATACATATTTTTAGGATTCCAAAATGATAAGAATCGTAATTTTTCAATTAATAACGAACGAGTTATGAATTTCGCGAGTTTACGACAATTAATACTTTTATAAAACTATTTTTATAAAAGTTACTATTCATGACAGAAAGTTACATTTTTGTAAACCTCATAAATATATAGAACTTTCAAATACGAGAACGTCCTCGAAAGAATCGTTAAAAACGGAGCTATAACGAATAAAATACGACATTTACGGGTTTTACGACGACGAATACGATTTTTATAAAGCTCACGTCTGATGTGAACAGTAAAAGTTACTGTTCACCAGCAGGTCCGGAATTTGAAAATGTCAATTTATGATAACTCGTCTTAATACGAAAAGATGGACATAAGAAACGCGAGAATCGGGCTTAAAACGCGAAAGTTACGCCAGTTTTACTAAACGGTAATTATAAACGTTTTAACTTATTAAACACAATTTTTCCAAAACCATTAGTTGGTGATTGAGCTATATAGAATATTATGTGGTTATCAAAGTACTATATTACTAGGGAGTTTCATAATGAGGCCTCTTCGGATGGCGCTTCGACGAGTTGTTGGATTTACGATTTAAAGTGTCCTAACTCCTCGAACGTCATGTCATGACCTCTTTAATTATGATAGCCCGAACGATAGTACAATGTAACAACTCTTAGATTATATTCAATGTTGTTAGACTAAGTACTCAGTACTTACACGACCTTAATTTAATTAGGTTGCATTTGATCAATTCGCGTGGCGCGTTATTTGTGATATACTTGGCATTACTCACTCAAGGTGAGTTCATAGCCCCACATTTTACATAATTTTGTTTTACAAAGTTTTTGGGGTGAAAAACATGCAATGCTTTACAATTGGACACAAGTGGTTAAGTTTCATGTTATGATTACGTGTTGCCTAAGTAGCGATAACCCATATCTGAGCCCATTATCATGAACTGTTAATTTTTAGTTTACGTGATTTAAACTTAATTCATGAAATCACAAGCAAACGCGTACAACACTAAAAATAAATAGTACAATTATCGACGTCGTCAATGACTTGAAAACACAGGGTGTTATAGCATCCCTGGCATCCTATGCCTATTGATCTCCTGAAAACATTGCTTTAAAACGTCAACAAAATTGTTGGTGAATTCATAGGTTTGAT
>BQNB010008541.1:68070-86649 GCA_026074375.1 Tanacetum coccineum | reverse complement strand
TAAAAATATTAGAGAAGTACTTATTTATTACGTAAATAGTAACAAAATATTATATAAATATATATATATTTTTATATGTGTATGTATTAATCGGGCGGGGCGGGGCGGGGATGTTATTCCCCACTTTCCCTCCAAACCCGATTAAAAATCCCCGTTTAAGCCCCAAACCCGCCCCGTAACCCGATAAGCATGCCCCGCCCCGCCCCAATTATTTCAGGTTTCGGGTTTCCCCGTCGGGTTTGGGTTTTTTTGCCATCCCTAATTACGACCAGCGATAACTATCCTTAATTGTTCATTAATCTTTTGTTCTCTTTCTGTTAATTCAAACTTAGCCCGTCTTTAATACAATTCAACTTGTTCCTTTTATGTCGCAAGTTCAGCAGTCAATGAATTATCAACTACATTGTTTTGTGTGGGCACAAAGACACATTGGGCAGACGGTTCATATATATTATTTAATATCATCATGTATGCATCATTTGATACAAAAAATATATTACTTTGTACAACTGTCACTGCGTTGTCCTTAACATACTGATCATATGGAATCATATTACTATCACTCGTATAATCAGCATGTAAATTAACAATGTAGTTAGGTTGTACATCGTCATGCATCTCATGTACTTCATGATGTTCATAAACAACATCCTGATAGTCTACGGATGATAGATTTGCCATGAACATAGTCTGTGCAGTAGGAGCCTCGTCAACATCAGAATCAAAAGCATCACAGTCATCAGCTTGAAACACATTATCCACATTGAGTGCTAAGTCCTGAACTGGTTGCTTATCCATATCTTCATTAACGGCGTTATCTTGTCCACCTGCAATAAATAGCAACTGCTCTTCATCCAATACCACCCCAATTCTCCTGAGCTTGCATCAGCAACATCTTGTCTTTGAAGTATTCTGAGTTCTGTGGTCGCTTGGGCTGAGTGCAGTTCCTTGCTATGTGACCTATATCGTTGCAGTTGTAGCACTTAATATGTCTTGCTTGACCTGGATATGCATTCCCAACTTTGTTCTGAGCTCCCCCATAACCAGCTGCACCTGCACCCCGTGCATTGTTATAACACCCCCATTTTTGACATATAGCAGCGGAAGCTAAACTAGGGTATTATTTCATAGTACAACAGTCATAATTATAGAAAACGAATCGAAAGAGACGTTTTTAAAAGATAAGTTATCATTCATTATTTCATCAGAGTTTTCACATATAGAGGTCCCAAAATCTACATGAAAACATAAAGTTTGAATGATAATAGTTTAGCCATCTTCAAGTCCGTGCCACTCCGTGCCATAAGATATTCAGTTACCTGAGATAAACATGCTAAAAAGGTTAACACAATGGTTGAGTGAAATTCATAGGTTTATAATAAATAGTGTGAATACAAGTCATCATAAGAGTGGGTTACGTTGTTATACACCCATAAGTGTAATAATTGAAATGAGTACAATTATTATGGAAAACAGTATTATTGCGTCTAAGCTCATGGCACTCAAACTGACTAGTGTATATATCAATAATGATATATATAAAGATAATGGCCCCCGTGTAGGTAATTGTCATATACCTATAAGTTTCAAATATAGTGCGTTTGGTTACATATACGGCTAACACAAACGGGATTCGTCAATCCCAATAGGCCTATTCACAATATTCACGTTCACTCGCAAGTGATTAATGGTCCATGATGGTGGGGGTCTTTTGGCATAAAGGGACTTAGACAACAGATGCAATAATATATCAGGATAGCATACATTTAGAAAACACTTGTATTCATGGTTTATAGCATGTATCCCCCTCACGGGTTTATGAAATAGAAGATTTAAAAGTGAGGCTATGAACTCACCTTAACAGTATAGGGAAATCTGATTGATGGCAAAAGTATATCAAGTGAAAGTAACGGCTTCGTCACGCAACCTGGGGTGATATGTCAAGTCTTAGTGTGATAGTTTATGTTTCAAAACTTCATAAAGTTTAACGTATATCTTTGATTTATTAAATTATGGAAATATTGTATCGCTGTTCGGGCTATCATAATCCAGAGGCCATGTAGTATCGTTTGAGGAGCCAGGGCACTTTAAATCGTAAACCCAGCAAACTCGTCAAAACGAAAACTCAAATGAAACCCTTCATATGAAATTCCCTAGTAACGTGATACGATAAGATTTTAAGTTTCTTCAAAAGTTAGTTGATGATAAATTATGTTAAATATATAACGAAATAATGCGTCGATTTATGATTAATAACGATAAATGTGTCGGGTTTTAATAAAATCGAGTTTTATAATATTAATATATATTTTTATAATTTATATAAAAATATTATATTTTATATTTTTAAGTTTGCAAAATTGGCAATATATACCCTTGGTTTATAAACTTTTACAACTTTAGTCCTTTATATATAAAGTATATATAATTTAAACCTTTAACTTTGAAACTTGGCAAAATAGGTCCTTATAGTTATAACTTTATAATAATGACATTTTCAGCCCCTTTAGTTATAAATTTTAGAAAGTTACGATATATACCCCTATGCATGGAAATATTTGCAAAACAAGTCCAAAAAGCCATGCAAGCTTATTTTAGATTGTAAGATTCATAACTGATATTTGCAGGTTATAGCTTATTAGATAAGCTAAATAGATGTTCTAAGTAACAAAAGTTTAGAAAAAAAGGATTTCGTTAGCTAGAAAATCAATAAAGGGTCATTTTTAGGGTTGATAGGAAAGTAAAAAAAAACCACATGGGTTTGAGTATTCAAACAGACTTCAAACAAGAGTTCATATATGATATTAAGAGTATTATGAACATTATAATACAGAATATAAGTTTATGGAATAAGATCTTAGGCTTACTTAAACTAAAATGGGTCGAAATGGGGTTTTCGGGTTCGTACGCCTAGTAACGACTTCAAGGCTTTGTTTTTCTTGCTTCTTGGCGTCTATTTTGAGCTTAGGGACTTCTCTTGATCCTTTTTGGTCTGATTTAAGACTCCATTTGAGAGTGTATGAGTTTTTGAGGTGTGGTTTGAATGGTTGCTTGGTTCGGCTATTTATAGGGTTCAAGGAGCCTTAGTGCCCAAGTTTTCTTGAATGATTAGTGTCATAGCTAGTTAAGGTGATTCATGGAAGCTAGAATTATGAGTAATGAGAGCTAAAGGTGTAGATTTGAATGGTGGAGGGTGTTGGAGGTCACGGCTAGAAAAAGAAAACAAGGAGGTAACAAAGCTACTTGGTGGCCAAGTATATTAGCAAGGAGGTGATGGAGGTGCTTGCTAGGATGCTTGTTGACATAAGGGTGAGGTCATGGAGGTGCTTTGTTTAAAATGGGTAAAAACTGACATAAAAAGGGGTGTCGGGTTTGGTTCATTTTGGGTTAAGGTTTTGGGTTTTAAATATGGTAGATTAGGGTCAGATTAGGTAGAGTAAGTTTAGGATTAGTAGTTAGGATGAGATTAAGGTTAGGATTAAGGTTTAAGGCTTAGTTGTTAGGTCTTTAAGGGTTTAGTTTTTTGGTTAACTAAGTGAATATTAGGGTTGTAAGGTTTGGTTTTTAGCCGGTTTAGGGTTTTTAGATTCTGGGTTTAGCGATGAATTTGTTTACGGTTAAGCGGTTTAAAATTCATGCATTAAGTTCTTGTACCTTTTGTTAAAGTGGTGGTAAGAAATCAAAGTGATTTAGTAGGTAAAATGACATAATTTGACTTTCTTGCATTATTGACTTGTACATTAATCTTTAGAAAGTTGTAACTTGATTCAGGAGGGAAAAGATATTCAAATGGTTGGTCTATTGATACTTGTACCAATGCTTTAGAGGTATTGTACATTCTTTTTTATATGTATATTTTATCATATAATTAGGGTTTTTGATGTTAAACGTTAACGTTTAATGTTGTTTTGAATATAACGTTTTGAAAAGTATCAGTTTAATTGGATTTGTACTGTGGTGAAATTAATATTAAGCTATAGACTTGACGTATTTGGATGTTTAATGTTATTAACATAAGATAGAAGCATGGATGGGTAGAGGTTGCGGAGCTCGTTTACTTTAGTGATTGCACGTTTACGTTGAATAATGAGAATAAAGCAATAAATTTCCTATTAAAATGGTGGTATATATATAAATGAGATGGGATATTACAGGCTTCTAATTTAATAGATGGATATTTAACATTCATTAAAACTTGCGGGTTGTTATAGCTCCCTCCCTTAAAAGAAATCTCGTCACGAGATTTAGTTAGATGCCGGAGTGATGTTTGAAAATAGATGTGGATAATTGGCACGAATTTGGATCTTCGCGTTCCCATGTACAATGATGGTCCTCTTTTTGGAGTTAAATATTACTTGGGATTATAGGAATTCGACTTTGTTTTAGTTGCTTGATTTATCTGATCCATAATCTTATAGTTCTTACACTAAAGTTGAGTTTGTCTCATGCCGATGCTATTTCATTGGAATGCTAAAGGGTTCGTCAGATAAGCATTTTCTTTAGATTAGAAAACGTGGAAAGTACTGTCGGTATTACTAAGCTCTTCATGAGCTTAGTTTGTACTGCACTGGGCCAATCTACGTTCAAGGATTTGAATGGTCATAATGTTACCGGGGTTAAGCTTTCCTTTTTGTTTTACCGAATCAGATGAACCCCTCCCAACCCCCCAGATACGCGTGATACTTTTAACATAACACGATCTCCGACTTGAAATTCTAAAGGCTTTCATCTTATATTGGCATAACTTCTCTGCCGGCCTCTTGCAGCTTGCAAGCGTTGTTGAATTTGCACTATCTTTTCAGTGGTTTCATGGATTATTTCTGGTCCTGTAAGTTGAACATCTCCAACTTTGGTCCAGCAAACAGGTGATCTATACTTTTGACCATAAAGGGCCTCAAATGGTGTTGCCTTGATACTGGCATGGTAACTGTTATTGTATGAGAATTCTACCAATGGTAAGTGTCTTTCCTATTGGCTCGCGCAAACTCACCCCTCTTTTTATGTATCAATAAGTAAATATAAATATAAATACACAACAGGGATCAGAATCCGCGAGACCAAGAAACCGGAAGCAGTATAGAGTGTTCCCGGGTCGTTATGTCCCAACGAGGCTGAAATGGAAAATCGGAGACGATTGATGATTTATGTTTGAATATGACAAGGAATGATTGGGCACTAAAACTGATAAAAATAAGCAAAAGCACATAAAAATAGCAAAGAGAATAAGCTGGAACAAGAATAAAAACTAGGAATGACAAAAACACTTTAAAACTTTAAACTAAGGCACAAATAAGCTCAAATAAACTTAAGAAAAATCAAATGAGCTAACCTAACTCTAAATAAGCAAATACAAAAAGCAATTAAGCTAAATTAAACAAGATAAACACAACAGTACTAACAACAGTACTAACAGTTTTAACTACCAGTACTAACTTGGAGTTAGTACTGCTAGGCTAAAGTTAGTACTGTTAGCTTTACTTTTTGAACAGTACTAACTTAAAGCTACCAGTACTAACTCCAAGTTAGTACTGTTAGTTCAATTTAGCTCATCAGCTTATTATTTCAGCTTGTTTAAGTTTTCTTTAGCTTTTTAGAGTAGATTAAGCTGTCTGTTTCATCTTGTCAGAACCCGGGTGAATGGAATATTTTGATTTATGGGACTCATGCATGATCAAGTCTCTTAGATTACCAAAGAGTGGTAACCAGCTTTGGTTCTTAATACAACAAGTTCCATCAGGACGTATTTCAAATGCTTTATCCATTCCTCATAAGTTTTCAGCCTTGATGTTTTCTTCTTTGAGTGCTTCGGTTTGAGCTTTAAGAATTTGTGAGGGTAAGTTTGGATGAATGGTCATAACTAATGATCTAACGGAGTGGTTTGATTCGTTCCTTTCGGCTTAATGCATCTGCTACAATATTTGCCTTTCCAGGATGGTAGCGAATTTCACAATCGTAATCTACAAGCAATTCTAACCAATAAAGTTGTCTCATGTTCAACTATTTCTGATCAAGGATGTGCTAAAGACTTTTGTGATCAGTGAACACAGTACATTTGGTGCCATACATACTAGTGTTCCAATTTTTAGAGCGGAACATACTGCTCCTAATTTCGAGATTCATGTGTGGTATATAGTTTTCTTCATGAGGCTTAAGTCGTCGGGATGCATATGCAATAACTTTCTCTCTTTGCATTAACACTGCTCCCAGACCTTGATGGGATGCATCACAGTAAACAACTAATATCATCGTTTAATTCTGGGTTTGCTTAGATTTAGGCTTCACAAAAGCTTTGTTTTAGTAATTGGAAAGCCGACTCTTGATCTTCGCAACCAGATATACTTCTTGTTTTTCTGGGTTAATTCAGTCAAGACTTTACAATTTCAAAATAACCTTTGATGAATATCCGATAATACCGTGCGCGAGTCCTAAGAATTGTTTGTATGTATGTGGAGTTTGTTGTAGGATGTTGCCAATTATTAACTGCTTTCAATCTTGGCACCCGGGTCGTCAAACTTGAAGTCCTTGGTCTATCACATTAGTGTCCAAGAAATTGCTCGATATGATATCAAAAAATCACAATTGGAGGAACTTGGCATATAATTTCTCCTTTTTTAGTAATTCCGTAGAGTATCTCATGTTGATTTGTGTGCTCTTCTTTGTTAAGAATAGATGAGAATATCATCGATGAACGCTATCACAAATTCTATCCTAGTATGGTTTTTCACACGATTCATGAGATACATGTATAACGCAGGGCGCGTTTGCGTTAGTTAAACAAATGGCTCAATTGTATTTTAATGTCCGTATCTTGTTATGAAAGCAGTCTTGGGAAATATTCTTCATCACCTGACTCTTAGTTGATGATAACCTGATCTCTTGTTGATTTTCGTGTAAAACACTCGAACATTGAAGTTGGATCCCCCCCCCCCCGTCTCTCAAATAAGTCATCGATCCGAGGTAGCGCGCGGTACACAATTCTTTAACTGAAGTTGTTATACAACTACCTGAGTATTCGATTCACATTCTGAAAGGATCCGTCTTTCTTTTAACAAATAAGTCAGGAGCTTACCCAAGGTGAAACAGACTACTTGGTTCGAATAAACCTCGGTCTGCACTCGCACGCGCGAAGCGCGCGCGCTTTAGATAGTTTCTGTGGCAATTTTGAAGAGACTAATCTATAAGGTGCTGGGCTACAGGTGTCGCTCTGAATTATAATCAATTTGAAAATTTTACTTGAAACGCTCGCACTCGGAGGAAGGCATGTAGATCTCAGGAAAAATTCCGAAATTTCTCTAATACTGGTATGTCTTTAGGTCGTTTAGCGTTCTGATTTCTTTTCCATTATGGGGACCACGAAAACTTTGACATCCCCTGAATATAGTCCTTTCGGTATAAAGGTGGGGGTGTGGTTGGGTGGGTTTGGGTGGGGTGGGGTGTGTTGTGGGTGTGTGTGTAATCTTCCACCTCTTTATTTCTCTCTAATAATCTTTCACTTTCCTTATCTCTTTTCTATCTTTGTTTGCTTATTGGTATAGCTTATGTTGTGTATGGATTAAGCTTTTGGGATAACAATGTTTCACCGTCGATGGGAACGTGGACGACTTTCTCGTCACAGATGATCCTAGCATGATACTTGGATAACCAATCCATACAATGACGACGTCAAAACTACCGAGTTTGATTGGCATAAAACTTTGAAAGGTTGGTTTAACAAAGTCAGAGTTGCACCCTGAATAATGGTGTTTGTACTTACTAGGTTTCCGTCAGCCATTTTGATATCGTAAAAGGTATCTATTGTAATGGGTGGAATATTTAGCTTAGATGCAAGAGATATGGATACAAAGCTTTTATCGGCTCCAGAATCAAATAATACTCTAGCTAGATGTTGGTTTAGAAGAAACATACCCGTGACTATGTTTGGGTTTTGATGAACATTCCTATCCCTTAGCATGTAGGCTCTTCCCTGGGCATTGTTGTTGGTGGTCTTTCGGCACTGATTTGCATAATGCCCTTTCTCTCCACAGGCATGGCAAGTAACTGTCACTGGTAGCAGATTACTTTCAGTGGCTGGCCCTTTATTTTTGCAGTTCTTAGTTAGATGGCCCACCTTGTTACAAATATTACACTTAACAATGCAAGGTCCTGTGTGATGCTGAGTGCATTTCTTACACACGGGACGGTTTCTAGTATACCCATTGTTTTCAGTTGGGGTGGCAACATAAGCCCTGAAGGTTTCCTGTCTTTTGTTCTGTTGTGGTTGGTGATTATTATAGTGGTTGTTAGCGTTACAGTAGTTGTTGTTATTATCGTTGCGGTAGTTGTTGTTGAAAGTTCTTCTGTCGTCAAACTTTCATTTGTGATCACTTGATACTTGCACCGAAGTGTGCTTTGTTACCTAATCCGTTAGCCTCTGGGCTATGTTAATGGCTTCCTCTAGAGTTTGAGGTTTAGAGGCGGTAACATTCCCTTCAATACTTCGAGGCAATCCCCCGATGAAAACTTCCATCATTTTCTCAGAATCTGGCACCATAGTGGGACATAAGGTTGCCAATTCCTGGAATCTTCTCACATATACCTTGAGATCATTCCCCTTCACAGTCAGATGGTAAAATTCATCTTCCATCTTCTGGACCTCAATTCGGGGATAGTATTTCTTTATCAAAAGCTTCTTGAATTTAACCCATGTAATCTTGTAAGCTTCTTCTATCCCAATAGGTTGGGCAAAAGAATTCCACCAGGATAGAGCTTCTTTAGTTAAAGTACCAGTAGCAAACTTTACCTTGCAGTCTTCGGTACAGTTGCTACGGGAAAACACAGATTTAATTCTTTCAAACCAGCTGATGAGACCAATAGCGCCTTCTGTACCTTTGAAGTTGATAGGTTGGCAGCTCATGAACTCTTTGTAGCTACATTGTCTTGCCACAGGAGCTTCTCTTGGTCTGGTGGTATTATTAGTATTTGCCATGTTAGCGGCTTGTGCTTCCAGAGCCGCGGAAACACTGTCAGCAACTAGTTTCTTGATGGCAGCCTGAGTCATGGCTGGTGCTTCAGATGTTGACATCCTTTTAGGAGGCATTCTTTGTCAACTACATCGGAACAAGCAGTACTTACTCAGTAAGTACTGCTGAGTCTTATCACTTTTCTAGTTAGTTTATAGCTCTTGTAATTAGGAAGTAAGAACTTAGTATTAAGCAACTTAGTAGATCTCCATTAGCTTTATTAAGATCATCTTTTAAGTTTCATTTTTAAGTTTTTAGTCTAGCTTAATTGATCTTGTAAAAGTGGTACTAACAGCAGTTGAGATTACTAGCTTATTTCTTTTAGATTTCTATTTTCTAGTTATCATTTTCAAAATCCTTTTATCTAGGTTCCTTTTATAATCATAGAATAGCTTATTTGCAAAATTTCAATCTCTAGGAATTAGTTTTAAGCTAGTTAGCTTATTAGGATTTGCTTAATAACAGTCAATAAGCCTGAACTTTCACTTTTTAATAGCAAATTGCTTGTTAATCTTGTTTACATTTAGCTCATTTCTTTTTAGAAATCCTTTATACACATTATAAGCTTCTTATAGCTTCTTTTGGTTCTTATTTTAATTAAGTATTAAGCTAGATATAAGCCAAAGTTTGAAAAAGTTAGAATTTCAAATGAAAACCTTAGTTTCTGTAATGCAGATTAAAATGCTTAATTTTTAGCTTATCTAGTTGATAAAATGTCAAAGTGCTTTTGTTAAAGTTGTAGTATACAAGCTCAAGTCCAACTTTGATGTTTTGAGATTTTGCTTATTTTCACTTTTGCAATAAGCTCAAAATTGCTTAAGTCGTAGGGTCTGTTTGGTACTTTTTCAATAGTTAAAGGTTGTCTGTTTTCATTATAGTGTAAATTCTAGTTACTTACCCCGCCTACCCTTTACTTTCATTTTTAGCATTTTCTACCCTGTCTTTTAGGTTTAATAAAATAGGTTTTATATTTTTAATATTAGTTTAATAAAATTAGGGTTTAGGTTTTAATTAGCAAAATTAGGGTTTAATTGATTAGTAAAAATTGGGCATTTTCATACCATTAAATTTCTGCACATTTTTAGTAAAAGTTAAAGAATCATTATTTTTTTATTTTTCCATTGAATTTGTATTTTCCTAGAAATTAAAATAGATTGTTAGTAAGTGCTCATTCTTAAGAACAAATTCATAGAAAAATAGAAAAATAGAGGGAAAACATTAATTCTTTTTGTAATAATTTTCTTTTCATCTAGTAGTTGGGAAAATAATAAAAATAGAATTATTTAGTGTTAAATTTTTAGAAAATGTTTATTTTTAGTTAATTCATTTTTCTTTCAAAAATCATATAAACTATCAAAAATAGTTTAAAAAAATTCCTAATTCTTTTTCCTAAATTGTTCTTTATTAAATTTGTGATTTTTAGGTATAGAATTTGTTAAAAGAAGTGCCTTAGATTGTTAATATTTCAGTATTTAGCTCACTTTTTAAGTTTCGTGATTAAAATTTCGTCTAAGTTTAATTTTTTTCTAGTTTCTTGTAAATTGTCTATAGTTTAATTAATGCCTATTATATTCCATAGTGCAATTCACATTCAAAACCCTTACCATTCCTTGACTCGAATCCGGAATTATTCCCGAAATTTCAATTCACGACTTCGGTTGGAATACGACCCGAGAAGAAGCTACTTCCCGGTTAAAAATAGACGTATTGTGGTTTCTTTAAGGGAGCTTGTATCCTTTTATTTCTCTTGTTTGAAAGTAATTGGGAAAATTGTCCACGAATTATACTATACATAATAAAATTTGACTAGTGCATATACACGCAACTATTGACTTCCATGAGACGCAAAATGGCTAACAGTTTGAATTGAACAAAAAGAAGGGTAAGGGTACTGGTCAAGGGGAGAATAGACCAGTGTGGAACAATGTGCAAAGATTGAAATAATCAAAACAAGTTTGTTCCAAAAGCAGTACTAACTAAAACTGGCATATTTCCAGTTAATACTGCTAGACAAAATCTTTCTAGTCAAGCAGCAGCAACTAGTACTGCTAGATAGTTTACATACTCTAGATCCATCAACCAAGAAATAACTTTTATAAGTCTCATTCACCTATTAGAAGGCCATCTAATAGAACAACAGCACCAAAAGCAAATTTTGCAAATCATAAAGTAAATACTGCTGGGGATAAAATAGTTAGTGCTGTTGGGGGCAATAGGGAAACTGCTGTTAAGGCCTCGTAGTTTTTTGTAACTAAGATCCAGAAAGACATACTGGAACAAAAGTCTCCAAATACAATAGTGGATCAAACTCTAGTAAAAATGTTAATTCTAAAAATCCACTAGGCAAACTCAAGTCAGCAATGGCTTGGGTCCCTAAGAGAAACTAATTTCACTTAATTGAGGTGCAGGATGATTCACAAAAAGTTTACAGAACAAAGGAATTTTGATAGTGGATGTTTTCTAAACACACTGACTGGAAGTAAAGCCAACCTTGGTTAATATCAAGACTATAATGGGGCCATGTTGCTTTTAGAGGAAAGTTACATGTTCAAAGTAACTGGTAAAGGTAAAAATAATTACTAGAAAAGTTAGATTTTTGAGATGTGTACTTTATTAAAGAACAAAAGCAATTTTAATCTCTTTCTGTGACACAAATGGTGACACGAAGAACAAGGGTTGTCGTTCACTGACTCTGAATGCTATGTGCGTCTCCTACTTTAAGTTGCCTAATTGAAAATCAAGTATAACTTAGAGTCCCAAGACAAAACAATATGATATAGTTTCAACCTGAAGAGAACATTGTTCCTACTAGAGGTTTAGATTGTTTGATTGCAAAGGCCATAGTTAATGAATCTAACAAATGGCATAGAAGCCTAGGTCATGTAAATTTTAAAATTTTAAATAAACTTGTGAAGGGAAACCTTGTAAGAGGTTTACCTTCAAAGATTTTTCAAAATGACCACACATGTGTTTTGCTTGTCAAAAGGAAAGCAACACAAGGCCCTACTGTAAAGGCCAAAAGTAAGTGAGCTCTATTATCACCCTACATCTTTTAACATATGGACTTATTGGGGACCCACATCTATAAAGAGCATAAACCATAAGACTTATGCCTTGTTATCATTTGATGATTTTTAGCAGTTTTAGTTTGGGTGTTCTATTTTAAGAACTAAGATAAAACTCTGCATCCTAAGGACTTATAAAAAAATTTAAGGAAAAAACAAACTAATAAATCAAAAGTTTTAAAACTATAGATATGATAATGGTACAGAATTCAAAACAGTGATATTATTGGAATTCTGTGGGTCAAAAGGGATCAAGAGGGAATACAGTAATGCACAAACTCCACAACAAAATAGGTTTTGAGAGAAAGAATACGACCCTAATGAGCTGCTATAACAATGCTGGCAAATTCATTCTTACCTAACCTTTTTGGGCTACAAGCAGTATACGGCTTGCTAAGTCCTTAATAGGGTGTATGAGCAAGCCTTAAACAAGACACCTTAACTTATAACGGGTAAAATACCAATCATAAGTCTATATAAGACCTTTTGGGTGCCATGTGACCATCTTGAATACCATTGACCACCTAGGCAAGTTTGAAGAAAAGTCTGATGAAGGGTTTTTAGTTGGGTATTCTCTAAATAGCAAGACTTTTAGGGTATACAATTTAGAAACTAAGAGGGTTGAAGAAAACCCGTATATAAACTTTTTAGAAAATAAACCTAACATTGCAAGGAAAGGACCTAATTAGCTGTTTGATCTTGATTATTTAACTGATTTAATAAATTATCAGCCTGTTACTGCAAAAAATAAAGCTAACAAAACTGCAGGTCCAAAAGCAGCTAATCATAGTGCAGGTATACAAGATAATATTGATGCAGAAAATTCTGAAATGGAAGTTGAACCTGCTCAAAAATACTTTATACTGCCATTATGGTCTTCTTATACTTCAACAGTCAAGAGCTCAGAAGCAAAGAATGGAGATGAAACCTAATGGGGATACTGACTCTAAAGACAAATGAGGAGCCAAAAGATCGGGAAGATCAAGCCTTTTTGGAGGAGCTTGAAAGGCTTAAAAGACAAGAAAAGGAGGTTAATGATGCAGCTGAAGCTTTTAGAAAAGAGTTTGCTCAATGTACTAAGGATTTGCGTCTTCAAGCAGGAGCTGCTAAAGCAACCAATACTAAACAACTTAATACTGTTTAGCACAACAACTAGTACGGCCAGTCCTTCAAGTGTTTTTAGTACTGTGGACCGACTAACCAACAATGACCAAGAGAATTCTCAAATACCTCTCTTGAGAATATTTATGACAATTCCAAGTATGGATTTTTACCATCATCTTATGATGATGAGGGTGCAGTGCTACTTCACTAATTTAGAAACGGCACGTGAAAGTTAGTCCTAATTTCACATCAAACTACACTCCATTCATCCTACAACTCAAATTCTTGGAGATCTAACCTCAGCAGTTCAGACAAGAAGCAAAGTGAACAAAAGTTCTAGAGCTCATGCTTTTGTTAGCTATTCGAAAAGCAGAGAGAAATAATCCCAAGATTTCCAGCACTGTTTTGTTTTATGCTTGGCTTCCTTTCTCAATTGAACCCAAGAAATATCTAAAGGCCCCCCCCTTGAAGATGAAAGTTTTGGGTTGATGCATGGCAGGAGAGAGCTGCTGCAATTCATGATTCAAAAGTTTGGATTCTGGTTGACTTGCCTTTTGGAAAGAAGGCAATTGGGACAAAATAGGTTTACAGGAATAAGAAGGATGAAAGAGGTGTTGTAGTTAGAAATAAGGCAAGGTTGGTTGCCTAGGGATATAGACAAGAGGAAAGAATAGACTATGATGAGGTTTTTTCTCCTGTGGCTAGGATTGAAGCCATCAGGATCTTTTTGGCCTTTGCTTCTTATATGGGATTCATAGTTTATCAAATGATGTAGAGTGCCTTCTTGTATGGCACCAATTGATGAAGAATGTATGTGTCTACCCTAGTTTTGTAATCCTAAGTTCCCTAAAAAGGCAACAAAGTTGTAAAAGCTCTGTATGGTTTACACCAAGCTCCCAGAGCCTGGTATGCTACTTTATCTACTTTCTTGTTGAAGAGTGGATACAGAAGAGGAAGCATTGACAAGACTCTTTTCATCAAGAAGAACAAGAATGATATCATGTTAGTACAGGTTTATGTAGATCTTATTATTTTTTGTTCTACAAAGAAGTCTTGGTGTGATGAATTTGAGACATTGATGAAGAGTAGATTCTAGATGATTCTATGGGAGACCTTACATCCTTTAACTTGGATTACCAGTCCTCAAAAAGAAGATGGTATTTTCATAAGTCAGGATAAGTATGTTGTAGAGATCCTGAAGAAGTTTGATTTTGATAGTGTGAAGACTGCCAACATTCCAATTGAGACCTAGAAGCCCTTAATCAAGGATGAAGAAGCTGTTGATGTGGATGTACATCTTTATAGATCCATGATTGGCTCTTTAAATTTCTTGACTGCTTCTAGGCGGATATTAAATATGCAAGTATGTGCTTGTTCTAGGTTACATGTAACACCAAAAACCTCACCTCTCAAGATAGGTGAAGAGTATCATTAAGGTACCATAAAGGCACTGCCGCGCGAGAGGAGGCCTGGGCCTTTGGTATCCTAGAGTGTCATCATTTGACCATAAACGCGGTATTCGTACGAGGTTTAGATATGCTGAGCAAATCTTGACAGGAAATCCACAACAGGAGGTTGTCAATTTCTTGGCAAGAGACTTATCACATGGCAGTGCAAGAAACAAACAATCATGCTCTCTATCACTGAGCAGAAGTATGTTGCAGGTAGCCCACTATAATGGGGCATGGGCAAGTGTTGTGGATTCAGAATCAAATGTTAGACTATGGGTTCAATTTTATGAACACAAAGATCTACATTGATAATGAAAACATAATCTGCATTGTAAAGAATCCAGTGTTTCACTCCAAAACAAAGCATATTGAGATTAGGCACCACTTCATTAGGGATGCTTATGAGAAAAAGCTTATCCAGGTGCTTAAGATTCACACTGATGATAATGTGGCTGATCTTTTAACCAAAGCTTTTGATGTTAGCAGATTTAATTTCTTAATTGTTAACATTGGAATGATCAACCTATAGCTGCATTAGTTCAGGGGAGGCAAAATGGCAAGATGATTTCTTGTATAGTTTGTAAAATGATTATTAGTTCGTAGAAGGAGTTTAGATCATATAATGATTATTTAAGGTTCATTATGTTCTATGGAATGAGGATTGAGGGCTACATATGGTACTGAGTTGGTTAGTGCTGCCAGTTTTGGTTAATACTGGTAGGCAAAAAGTTAGTACTGCCAGGCCAAAACTTAGTACTGCCAGGCAAACCTTAGTACTGTTAAGTTACCGTTAGAAACAGGGGAGATAGGGATGCAAAGTGTAAAATTGCGGTTTCTTCACCACTGGGTTTACTTGAAACCTATATAAACCATTCTCAAAGACACAATTTACTCACCTAATCTCTCTCCCACGCTCTAAATCACAAACCCTAATCCCTCTAATCACCGACGATCATCAATTACACCTCCATGGCTGCTCTCGTTTCTTGCCCTAAGCATAATATGGTTGCTTGTTTGGAGAAAACTGAACGGAATGCTCAATTCCATGAGATAGTGGACTTCCTTACACGAAGCTCGATTTACTACTCTCTCACTGTAAGTCCTACTGTCTCTACTTCCCTTATTGAACAGTTTTGGAACACTGCTACTTCCAAAACAGTCAATGATGTTAGTTACATTAAAGCTAAAGTTGCTGGCAAGACTGTATCAATTTCTGAAGCATCTATTAGAAGAGATATTTTGTTTAATGATGTGAATGGAATTGATTGTCTTACCAATCAAGAAATTTATGAAAACCTTTAATTGATGGGGTATGAGGGAGATCTTACAATTCTTACTTTTCAAAAATCTCTCTTCTCCCCACCATGGAAGTACCTAATTCATACCCTAATTCACTGCCTTAGTTCAAAAAGTACTTCTTGGGATCAATTTCCTACAAATATTGCACCTGCATTGATTTGCTTAGCTACAGATAGAAAATTTAATTTTTCTAAGATGATTTTTGAGGGTATGATTAGGAACTTGGATGCTAAGAATCAATTCTTAATGTATCCAAGATTAATTCAAGTGTTTTTAAATAATCAACTTTTAAAACTACCTGCCCCTTTGGATAACCTTCTAATACCAGTCCTTACCAAAAAGGTTTTCACTAATATGGCAAAGCAAGGACTACATTTTTTAGGCCATGTTACACCTTTATTTCCTAATATATTGGCTTAAGCAGTAGTAGATGAGGGTGAAGGTTCAGCACAACCAACTGAACCCCAACCAACACCCTCTCCAACTTAACCTAATACAGGAGACCAACCCCCTGTGACTGAATCATCATATAGACCTGACACTACCCAAGACCCTAGGGTAAACTTAGAGGGCACTCATGGGAGTAAAGGGGATCAGGTTCAGTCATCCAATGATAGACCTCATTTAGGTGGTAACACATCTGAAAGAGCTGAGGGTGGACTGAACCTACAGGTTTTACATAACACTTGTACTTTGTTGTCTCAACGGGTTCTTGATCTACAAAAAAGCTAAAGATGCTCAGGCTACAGAGATTCTTAAATTAAACACTAGAATCAAGAAGCTGGAAAAGAAGTGTAAGCCCAGCATCTCACACCACAAAGCATGGTTAAGGAGTGTGTCTAGGTTGTCAAGGACGAAAAAGTTGGGAAAAAAGGAGTCTGTATCCAAACAGGGGAGGAAAAATGCCAAACCAAGACCAACTTTGGATGCCTTTGATGATCTTGATGCTGATTTAACTCATGGTATGGACTACATGGAAACAGAGGAAGCTGTGAATGAGGGGAGGCAAAGTAATGAGACTGAGGAGCTTAATTTGGATGTTGATACTGAAGTAATTACTAAAGACAAGGGTAGTGGTAAAAAAGGAGGTAGCACAGTTAGTACTGCTACGCCAGAGGTTGATACTGTTAGGCCAGAAGTTGATACTGCTAGGCCAGAAGTTGATACTGCTAGGCCAGATGTTGATGCTACTAGGTAAGAAGTTAGTGTTAAGTATATTTGATGATGAAGATATTACTATGGCTCAAACTTTGATAAAGATGAAAGAAGAGAAAGCCAAGGAAAAAGGAGTGGCATTTTAAGATGTTTAAGATTCTTCAAGACCTGTGAGATCAATAACAATACTCAAACCACTTCCATCCATTGATCCTAAAGACAAAGGAAAGGGTATCTTAGTTGAGGAAGAACCTGTCAAGATAAAGAGAAAAGATCAAGGGATAGATCAGATTGAGAGAGATGAAGAATTGGCTCACAAGCTACATGAGGAAGAATTGGATGAGATTGCAAGAATACAAGAAGAAAAAGCAGCACAAGAAGAAGCTTCTAGAGTTGCTATAATGGAAATGTTTGATGAAGTCCAAGCAGGTATTGATGCTGATGCATTGTTTGCAGCCAAGCTCCAACAGGAAGAAAGAGAGGAGTACACAATTGAAGAAAGAGCAAAGTTCTTGGCTGAAACAATAGCTGCACAAAGAAAATTCAGAGCTGCACAAAGAGCTGCTGAGATTAGAAGTAGACCACCAACTAAATCTCAACTAAGGAATTTGATGATGACATATCTGAAGAATATGGGTGGTTACAAACACTCTCAGCTGAAAGCAAAGACATTTGAAGAAATCCAAGCTATGTATGAAAGACAGAAAAAGAGAATTGATGACTTCAAACCTATGGATTCAGATGATGCAGTAAAAGATAGTAAGAAGGCAGCTGGTGAAGATACTTCAAAGAAGGAGGAGGTTCTCAAAGAACCTGACAGTACTAAGATTGAAAGTATGAACAAGGAAGATGCAGGAGAAAGAGTTTCAGATGTTTCAAAGAAGAGAAAAGGAGGTCCAAGAATGAAAAGAATGTCTAAAAGGAAGAAGACAGAGTCTAACCTTGAAGAAGAAGATGATCTAAAGACTTTTCTAAAAATAATTCCAGATAAAGAAGGAATAATAGATTATGAAGTCTTGGAGAAGAGATTTCCAATTATTAACTGGGAATCAAAGTTCTATCATTATGACAGACATGGAGCAGAGGGTATCTACTACAAGCTCTAGATGGATTAAGACCTTTTCTGAAATGGTGACAAGATTTGATAGGCTAGATCTTTTGGAGTTATATAACCTGGTGATGCAGAGGTTTGAAACAATTACCCCAGAAGGTGTTGATCTAGTTCTTTGGGGAGATTTAAGGACAATGTTTGATTCAAATGCAGAAGATGAACTCTGGCAGAATCAAGAAAGATGGAATATTAAGACCTGGAATTTGTATGAGAATTACGGAGTTCATACCTTGACACTGGAAGATGATACTGAGATTTATATGCTTGCAGAGAGAAAATATCCACTCACAAAAGAAACACTTGAGAGGATGATGTCTTTGAAGTTGATAGATGAGTCTGCAAGTAAAAGTGCTTATAATCTGCTTAGGTTTATTCAAAAGCAGATTGATGAATAT